>JAVJIF010033826.1:0-99233 GCA_038442645.1 Agave tequilana
ACCTCTACCAAAGAGGGAGCAACCCAATCAAAGCAAGGGTTTTATAACAAGTGGTTACAAAGACCACAAACTCTCTTTCTTTTTCCACAAAAACAAGATCCTAATAGATTAGGATAGAAGATAGGCTCAAGTGTGGAAAACTAGGTGTTTGGAAAACAAAAACACAAAGAAAAATACTTGGGAAAATTCTTGCAAAAGATAGAAAATGAAAGCCAAGAGAAATCTCCCAAAATACTCTTTTCTTTGATTTTTCCAAAAACCTAAAACAAATAAGATTAGAAGTTTTAAAGCCCAAAAACTCTTTTGAAAACTTGTTTTAAACTCTGGAAAACTGGGAATTTTTCTCTTGTAAAAACCTTGGCCAAAATCCCAAAGAATTGGGGTTTATATAGGCCAAAACAGAAACTAGCCGTTAGGCTGATCTGGCAGCCTGACAGGCTCCGGCCGACCGCCAACGGTCAGAAATGTGACCGTTGGGGCAACCCGGTCGACCCAAATAAACAGAGAGCACTGCTCTCAGGTCCGGTCGGCCGCCCGGCCGACCGTCCTTGTGTCTGCCAAACGTGCACAGGCTTGTGCACGTCGGTCGACCCCAAGGGTCGACCGGCCCTTGGTGCGGTCGACCCGTGCGGTCGGCCGACCTGGCCTGTCAGCCACTGTTCTGGGACAGAAACATATGTTAAAAATATTTTAGAAAATCTTTTATCTCTTTTAAAATTACCATAAAAATTGTTTTATCATTTTACTTTGATAAACAAACTTGTGATAAAAATTTCAAGACATATATCAACATATTCAATCATTTTTGTGTCTTGCAAGTTTTATCAAAAACCAACACTTGTATTTTATCAAACTTGATTTTTCAATACATGAATAGGAAAGTCAAAATAAGTTTGTTTAAAAGTTAAGCATGCATGTATAGAATGAAACAACTATACATATATCAATTAAACTTGTTTTGATCAACTATTCATGAAAACCAAAAACCAAACATAAAACGTGTGTGTTATGAGCATTTGAGCATATCAACTATACTAAACTTTACAAATGGATCTAAACACACTATCTAAACTATGGATACCTAAGTCTTCTTGACGATCTTCATCTTCAAGTAGACCCGATCCAAAACTCCATCCATGGGCTAGGCAATGTGTGATCTTGAAACTTGAGCCCTGGAATCACCATGGAAAGCTTCTAAACTCCTTGTAGAAGCTAATCACCAACTAATATCTTGCTAATAGATCTGAAACTTAAACTCACAAGAATATTAGTAAATATAACTTCATGAGTTGATCATCATCAAAACTAGAGTGGAAGGCCTTTGGGCCAACATCTCCATCATGCCATGAAGCACCCTCATCATGTTGTCGCTTTCTCCATTGGAACTGTCATGAGAGAGTGCCAGGATCGTTACGGGTTCTCCGTCTTTCCATGTCTGAGTTGGTTGAAGGGATGATGGAAGAAGCAGAAAAGAAAGATAGAAGGGTCTCAGGATCCAAGGAAAAGATTGCGGGTAAGGAATAGATAACACCATACTTGCGATTGGAATATATATTCAAGACTCATGCTCTCCAGCTGCAGATTAATACATCATTAATCTGCCAACTGGTTGTACTGAGGATGTTAGAACCGAGCTCTGATACCATCCTGTGACGCCCCGATCTGGTGGGTACGGAGACGTCACTGCGACGTATATACGTAGGTCGGAGATACCCTCACGTATATACGCTAAGCTTCAGTACAAGCAAGATTCAGAGTGCGGAAGCACAGTGGTATATACATTCCAACAAAAATAGCGCAAGTACATGGTTATCACAGAGAATGATACAACATTACAGGAATATTACATCATCGAAAATACAAAAGAATACAATACATGAAGAGATATACATAATAAGAGCTGAGAGATGCTCACGATACGACAAGAGGGGGCTCGAGAGCCAAACAGGAGAAAAGCTGAGAGGAAGAACTACGGCGATGTCCGAGCTTCTGCTGCACTCCGATCACCACGGGAGGATCCGCTGCGCACTCTGATCAGCTACGACAAGATCACGATTGTCTGGACTCCAGGATCTGAACATGAGAATCTAGGGTTGTTAGCAACCCCAGCGAGTACATATGATAAAGCCAAATGGCGTGCATAATGAAAAACACCTAGAGGGGGGGTGAATAGGTGTAATTGCTAATCTAATGGTCTTTTTGAACTAAGTATGATGAATGATGCAACGATCTCTCAAAAACAAGACTAAGAGCTGAATACCCCTGGCGAGGTTCTGAACTCCTTCCTCCCAATTCCCCTTGATATGGGTTAGAGGTGCGCAATGCAACCTTGTTGTATTGAGATATGATCGATCAAGGCAAAGTATGATGATGAGAAATGAGATGCACACAATATATCACAAGAATTACAAGCTTGAATTAAAAGCACAAGGAAGATACAAAATTCACAAGCAAGTAATAAGGAGCAATAAAGTGTTAGAGGAATTTAAAGCAAGAATTGGACGCAAAGGCAATCGCAAACACAAATATTTGTTTCGAGGTTCGAGCCACCGCTCTACTCCCCGCCTTCACCTCCGTGAAGGGTTTCCACTATCCACCGAGGACGCCTTTACAATTTGGTCTACCGAAGACCGAGCACCGAGCTCCACCGAGTACAAAGGACCTCTACCGAAGAGGTTGCTCCACAAGGAAAGGATTACAAGAACAAAGTGATCACCAACAAGATCACTACACTTTTTCTCAAACTCTTTTACAAACACTCTCACTTCAATTACAACTTCACTATAGAATGAGTATAGGATTTTTGGCTCTATGAAGTGTGGTGAGAAAACTTCAGTTGTAGAGTGATATAGACAATCAAACTCAACTGAAAAACAAACTTTAAAAGAATTGGAATGAAGGCTTTAAACTCTTTTCTTTTCTCTTTTGAAAACAACACAAACTTGAGGATTTTTCTAGGTAATATGCAAGAGAGACTTCTCCTCTATTTATAGGGTTAAAAATAGGTTAAAAACAATTTCTTTTGGTCTTATTTTCTCTGAAAAAGACCTAAAAATCGCTGAAAAAGTCTGCCAAGAAATCAGATAAAAACAGATTTCAGAATTGCACAAAAGAGGAAAGAGCGTTGGGCTTTTGCAGGCTTGGCGGTCGACCGGTCCGGTCGACCGCCAGCCCAGCTGCAAAGAGCCGTTGGCTCTCGGTCGACCGGTCCGGTCGACCGTCCCAAAAGAGGAAACACAGTTTCCTTCTTCCGGTCGACCGGTCCGGTCGACTCAGAAAACCAGAGAGCAGTGTGCTCTTGGTCGGTCGACCGGTCCGGTCGACCGACGGACGTGCACAGACGTGCACATCCAGGCACGGCGCCGGTCGACCGGGCCGGTCGGCCGGTCAGCCTGAAATAAGAAAACTGCAGGTTTTGATCTTGGAAAAATTTTGAAAAATTGTTTTAGGTTTAAACAAACTAGAGTAACATGTTAGTAGAGGTATGTATACATGATCTAGACAAGATATTTATTTTATAAAACTTAGGTTCATGTAAATCTCTACTAAGGTATGAAACCAATATTTTGAAAATGAAAACAAGACCAAATTTTATCAAAACCAAATTTTGTGTGTGTGTGTATCCTAGAGCCAAATAACCAAGACTCAAACTTTAACATTCTATTCTTACAATGATTCTAAGGACTTCAAAATCTTCAATAGGCTTCTTCATATGATCTTCAACACTTGTTCCTTGAGCCCAATTGGAGTTGTCTTGAGTCCAAATCCTTGTATTTGTGAGAGAAGACTTCTAGAATGAATAGAAACCTGAAACACACTTAAACAACAAATATTGTTAGTACAAATAACTAATATGTTTGTAATCATCAAAATACACTAATCATGGGTGATTGTAACCTTGGGCCAACAATCTCCCCCTTTTGATGATGACAAAACATATAAGTTATTTAAACAAATAAAGGAAGAAGAGCTTGGAAAGCTCCCCCTCAAACAATGCTATGTAAAAAAAATAACTATTAGTGAGATACATGAAGCATTGAAAACCCAATATTTATGTCAAAAGCTTAAATACCAATTGAAATCAAACTTAATACCAATTAAACTTATACTTTTTCTCTTTAAACTTATAGTAAATAAACTAAACTCAAACTATAAGCAAACTTATTTCTTTTTCAATAAACACTTTAATTAAACTTATATATTTTTCTCTCTTTAATTAAACTTATATATTTTTCTCCATGAAATGAAACTCAAATAGTATCAAACTTAAACTTTTAAATCAACAAACTTATTCTCCCCCTTTTTGTCATACATCAAAAAGGGTTAAAACAAAACAAAACACCAAAATAGAAATATTTTTAAGAATCTATCATGCAAACATTCAACTCACCACAAATAAACGAAAATCTAGCATAATCTAGAGGTTTAGTAAAAATATCGGCAAGTTGAAAATCGGTAGAAACATAATCAATATCAATATCACCTTTCTCATATTGATCTCTAAGAAAGTGATACCTAATGTCAATGTGTTTGGTTTTACTATGTTGATTTGCATTCTTTGTCATGTGAATAGTACTAGTATTATCACAAAATATTTTAACATGATCAAAGTGTAAATCATAGTCAAGGAGAGTATGTTTCATCCAAAGAACTTGTGCACAACAAGCTCCGGCTGCAACATACTCCGCCTCGGCGGTTGATAGGGCTACCGAATTTTGCTTTTTGGAAGACCAAGATACAAGACAATTACCCAAGAATTGACATGTTCCACTTGTGCTCTTCCTATCTATCCTACAACCCGCATAGTCGGCATCCGAAAAACTCTTCATTTCAAATAATCCGGTTTTAGGATACCACAAACCCATTTCAATAGTGCCCTTAAGGTATCTAATTATGCGTTTAACCGCAATTATGTGAGATTCTTTAGGACAAGATTGAAAACGTGCACAAAGACAAACGAAAAAACATAATATCCGGCCTACTAGCCGTCAAATAAAGCAAACTACCAATCATGCTACGATATAATTTAATGCTACACTTTTACCTTGTTCATCCTTGTCAAGCTTTGTAGTTGTTGCCATGGGAGTTTTGCTTACTTTCGATCCTTCAAGCCCAAACCTTTTGATTAGTTCCTTTGTGTACTTCTTGGCTTGATTGATGAAGATCCCATCCTTCTTTTGCTTGATTTGGAGTCCAAGGAAATAGTTGAGTTCCCCCATCATAGACATTTCAAATTCATCCTTCATGCATGATTCAAAAGCTTGGCAAAGAGATTCATTAGTAGAACCAAAAATAATATCATCTACATAAATTTGCACAATAAGAATATCCTTTTTTACATGTTTTGTAAACAAAGTTGTGTCAATTTTACCTTTCTTAAAACCATTTGAAATCAAAAATGAAGAAAGTCTTTCATACCAAGCCCTAGGGGCTTGTTTTAAACCATAAAGAGCTTTATCTAATTTAAAAACAAAATCCGGATGTGTAGGATCAACAAACCCGGGGGGTTGTTCAACATACACCTCCTCTTCAATAAATCCATTTAGAAAAGCACTTTTAACATCCATTTGAAATAATTTGAAATCTTTATATGAGGCAAATGCTAGTGTCATCCGTATGGCTTCAAGCCGTGCTACGGGTGCAAAGGTTTTTTCAAAATCGATCCCTTCGATTTGAGTGTAACCTTGGGCAACTAACCTAGCCTTGTTTCTAACTACATTACCCGATTCATCCAACTTGTTCTTAAAGATCCACTTAGTACCAATTGTTGGTCTATCGTGGGGCCTAGGAACAAGGTGCCAAACTTGGTTGCGCTCAAATTGATTGAGCTCCTCTTGCATGGCTAGCAACCAATATGAATCGGCCTCGGCTTCGAGGACATTTTTGGGTTCAATATGAGAAATGAATGCATAGTTACCACAATAGTCATGAAGTCTAGAGCGAGTAGTTACCCCTTTTGATACTTCACCTATGACGAGGTCCTTGGGGATGTGGATTGTATCTCCAATCCTTTGGTAGTGGTTGAGTAGGCTCCACCTCATGTGTTTGATTTTCATTTCCTTGTGCCTCTTCCACCTTAGCTTCGCTTCCTTCATCATCCTTTGGTTTGTCTCCCATAGTAGAAGCATCCTCCAAGGTCACTTTCTCCAAACCTTCATCCAATGCATCTATTTCTACAACATTCTTAACAAACTTGTTAGATTCCTCAAACTTAACATGAATAGACTCTTCAATAGTCAATGATGATCTAATGAAAACTCTATAAGCCTTACTAGTGTTTGAGTAACCTACAAAAATAGCCTCATAAGATCTAGCATCAAACTTTCCTAAATTATCTTTTGTATTTAAAACAAAACATTTGCATCCAAAAACTTTGAAATAAGAAACATTTGGTTTTCTAGAAAAGTACATTTCAAAAGAAGTTTTAGTAGTATTTTTACACAAGAAAACACGATTTGATATGTAGCATGATGTATTAACGGCCTCGGCCCACAAATAATGTGGTAGACCGTATTCACTAAGCATTGTCCTAGCCATCTCTTGCAAAGTTCTATTTTTCCGTTCAACTACTCCATTTTGTTGTGGAGTTCTAGGACAAGATAGTTCATGCTTTATTCCATGTTCATCACAAAAAGTGGTAAAGGGTTGGTTAATGAATTCACCTCCTCTATCACTTCTTATTCTCAAAATCGAAACATCTTTTTCTTTTTCAACTCTTTTCTAAAAGTTTGGAAATACGAAAATGCTTGATTTTTATGTTCAAGAAAGAAAACCCAAGTAAACCTTGAAAAGTCATCAACCAAAACATAAGCAAATCTATTCCCACTTAGACTTTTGGTTTGTGTAGGGCCAAAAAGATCCATATGGATTAACTCCAAAGGACGTGATGTCATGATATCCTTAATTGACTTGAAAGAAGACTTAGTTTGTTTCCCAAATTGACATGCGTCACAAACTCGGTCCTTTTCAAAATTCAAGCAAGGAATACCTTTCACCATTTCCTTTGTGTTTAACCTAGAAATGTGATCAAAAGAAATATGGCCTAATCTCCTATGCCACAACCAAGAGTCATCATCGAGGGCTTTCAAACAAGTAATATTACAAGACATATTTAACATATCAATCATATAAACATTACTTTCACAAAAATCGGAAAATACACAAACATTAGAAGTTCTATCAATTACTTTACAAGCAACATTATCAAAAACAACATCAAAACCTTTATCACAAAGTTGACTAACACTCAAGAGATTATGCTTGAGGCCATCAACTAAAACTACATTTTCAATTAAAGGAGAGGTGCCAAGTTTTACATTACCAATACCGATGATTTTACCCTTGGCGTCATCTCCGAAGGTGACGGTGCCACCTTCATGATATCTTGATAGGGTTGCAAAGTTGTTGATGACCCAAGTCATGTGCCTTGAGCAACCGCTATCAAGATACCACAATCCTCTACGTCGTTGGGCTTTGGAAAGTACCTACATCATTTAACACAATTGTTGATTTTGGTACCCAAACTTTCTTGGGTCCTTTAAAGTTAGTGCCTCGAACCCAAACATTTTGATGTGATGCATTTAGTCTATCATAGCAAAAGTTGGCTAAGTGTCCTTTCCGCCCACAATGTGAACATGAGAACACTCTACCATACATGAATGCATGATGTGTACGTGTAGTGTGAGCATATTTTGGGGTTCTGCCATGTTGTTTAGGTTGTGTAGCATGAACATGAACATGAGCATGAGCATTTTCTTTGGGCCTTGTTTCTTAGGAAACATAGCCTCAATTTTCTTCTTGTTAAACTCACAATTTTTCAAAACAACACTTAATGAGTCTAATCTTTCCTTAAGCATAGAAACTTCATTAGAATCAATTAGTGGGGCCTTACCTTTGCAAGAAATCTTATATTTTTCAAAATCATTTTTAGTAGTGGCCAAGGTGGAAACCAAATCATCCTTTCTTTTGTAAGAGTAAAAACTTGATGACTTAAAGATTCATTTTCCTTTTTCATTTTTAAATACTTTTTCTTTAAGAAATCATAATTTTGTGACAACTCAACAAAAGCCTCTTCTAATTCATCCATAGAAAGCTCATTATCATAGGAAGGGGAAGAGGTTACCTTGCTTGTGCCTTCATTAGCCATGAAGCACATGTTGGCGGTGTCTACTTCTTCCTCGGATTCGGTCTCCGAATCCCAAGTTGCCTTCATAGCCTTCTTCTTGTAGGGCTTCTTTGATGTGGAGGGCATAGCTTTGTCCGGACACTCCGCAACAATGTGTCCGGGCTTTTGGCAATTGAAACAAGTGATCCTTCTTTCTTCTTTGCCTCCTTGCCATCTTCTTCTACCTTGGTACTTCGCCTTGTTGTACATCCTCCGGACATTCTTAACAAGGAGTGAGAGCTCCTCATCATCTTCTTCTTCATCGTCTTCATCGGAGTGTGTGGCTTGACTCTTGAAGGCGATAGTCTTCTTTTTGGAAGGAGCCATATCCTCCCTTGCTTTCCTTTCCATCTCATGGGTTTTGAGGTTCCCAATGAGACCTATAAGCTCCATCTCTTCATTGTCGTTGAGTTCCTTCAAGGTTGTTGCTTTAACTTCCCATGAAGGAGGAAGAGCTCGGATGATCTTCCTTACTCTTTGATCATTGTTGATATCTTCACCTAAAGAAGATAGTCCATTAGTAATCTAGGTAAATCTTGTAACCATATCATCTATGGTTTCATTTTCTTGCATGCTAAATGTTTCATATTGGGACCGAAGAAGGTCAATCTTAGCCTTCTTTACTTGTGAGGTCCCCTCATGTGTGACTATCAAGTGTGACCAAATCTCATATGCGGATTTGCAATGGATAACCCTAGAAATGTTATCATCATTAAGGGCTTGTAGAAGTGCATAGTGAGCTTTGGCATTGGCATCGAATTCCTTAGTCTCTATTTTGGACCAAGTGGATTCGTCACCGGGGGGTACACTAAAGGACTTAGTCACGGCTTTTGTAACTCGGCTACCTAGAGATTGCAAAAACACGGTCATCTTAACTTTCCATATGGGAAAGTTAAGTCCATCAAATTTAGGAGGGGTCTTAATTCCATCGGCCATTTTTACTATATGAATATGAATGAAATGATTAGCAAATTAGGATCTTCTCTAAGGTTGTTACACCAAATCCTAGAGTCCAAGCTCTGATACCAATTGAAAAACACCTAGAGAGGGGGTGAATAGGTGTAATTGCTAATCTAATGGTCTTTTTGAACTAAGTATGATGAATGATGCAACGATCTCTCAAAAACAAGACTAAGAGCCGAATACCCCTTGCGAGGTTCTGAACTCCTTCCTCCCAATTTCCCTTGATATGGGTTAGAGGTGCGCAATGCAACCTTGTTGTATTGAGATATGATCGATCAAGGCAAAGTATGATGATGAGAAATGAGATGCACACAATATATCACAAGAATTACAAGCTTGAATTAAAAGCACAAGGAAGATACAAAATTCACAAGCAAGTAATAAGGAGCAATAAAGTGTTAGAGGAATTTAAAGCAAGAATTGGACGCAAAGGCAATTGCAAACACAAATATTTGTTTCGAGGTTCGAGCCACCGCTCTACTCCCCGCCTTCACCTCCGTGAAGGGTTTCCACTATCCACCGAGGACGCCTTTACAATTTGGTCTACCGAAGACCGAGCACCGAGCTCCACCGAGTACAAAGGACCTCTACCGAAGAGGTTGCTCCACAAGGAAAGGATTACAAGAACAAAGTGATCACCAACAAGATCACTACACTTTTTCTCAAACTCTTTTACAAACACTCTCACTTCAATTACAACTTCACTATAGAATGAGTATAGGATTTTTGGCTCTATGAAGTGTGGTGAGAAAACTTCAGTTGTAGAGTGATATAGACAATCAAACTCAACTGAAAAACAAACTTTAAAAGAATTGGAATGAAGGCTTTAAACTCTTTTCTTTTCTCTTTTGAAAACAACACAAACTTGAGGATTTTTCTAGGTAATATGCAAGAGAGACTTCTCCTCTATTTATAGGGTTAAAAATAGGTTAAAAACAATTTCTTTTGGTCTTATTTTCTCTGAAAAAGACCTGAAAATCGCTGAAAAAGTCTGCCAAGAAATCAGATAAAAAACAGATTTCAGAATTGCACAAAAGAGGAAAGAGCCGTAGGGCTTTTGCAGGCTTGGCGGTCGACCGGTCCGGTCGACCGCCAGCCCAGCTGCAAAGAGCCGTTGGCTCTCGGTCGACCGGTCCGGTCGACCGTCCCAAAAGAGGAAACACAGTTTCCTTCTTCCGGTCGACCGGTCCGGTCGACTCAGAAAACCAGAGAGCAGTGTGCTCTTGGTCGGTCGACCGGTCCGGTCGACCGACGGACGTGCACAGACGTGCACGTCCAGGCACGGCGCCGGTCGACCGGGCCGGTCGGCCGGTCAGCCAGAAATAAGAAAACTGCAGGTTTTGATCTTGGAAAAATTTTTGAAAAATTGTTTTAGGTTTAAACAAACTAGAGTAACATGTTAGTAGAGGTATGTATACATGATCTAGACAAGATATTTATTTTATAAAACTTAGGTTCATGTAAATCTCTACTAAGGTATGAAACCAATATTTTGAAAATGAAAACAGGACCAAATTTTATCAAAACCAAATTTTGTGTGTGTGTGTATCCTAGAGCCAAATAACCAAGACTCAAACTTTAATATTCTATTCTTATAATGATTCTAAGGACTTCAAGATCTTCAATAGGCTTCTTCATATGATCTTCAACACTTGTTCCTTGAGCCCAATTGGAGTTGTCTTGAGTCCCAATCCTTGTATTTGTGAGAGAAGACTTCTAGAATGAATAGAAACCTGAAACACACTTAAACAACAAATATTGTTAGTACAAATAACTAATATGTTTTGTAATCATCAAAATACACTAATCATGGGTGATTGTAACCTTGGGCCAACACATAACAGGCAGGGGCGGAACCAGAAAATTTTTTTGGGGTGGGCTGCAATTTTTTATAACATATACTTATAAATTATATGAATTTATCAAAAGAATAAACAGTATTCTCTACTAAATCAGGAGTAGAACTAGGAATAAATTTGCTAAAAAAAATCAATATAGAAAGAGGTCTAATACAATATATAAAAAAGAACAAAAATAAAATTAGGCTTAGGCCTATATATAAAAAAATGGGCCGGGCTGTAGCCCGGCCCGACCCACTAATGGGTCCGCCCATGATAACAGGCAAACATGTACATGATCAAGTGATGTGGTCCAGGCATGCAGGTACAGGAAATGACGAGTAATATAAGGAAAATGACAGTAAATCCGAGATTAAGTAAGTACATGTATGCCAGTAAATCTGAATCAGAAAACATGCATGTAAAACGGTATAGAGAGCATAGGTACACATAATCATGCGACAAATATATTAAACATGTGATAAATACACTAAACACGCGATAAATATAAGTATGGACAAAACTAGTTATATAAGCTCAGATTATGGATTCATGGGGTTGATATGTCGAGGAGATAATCCAAACAAGAAAACCCTCATCTATATACCACATATCCGATGTCACCATCATCTGAGTTCATACAACTTGAGTTGCCTTCAGGGTAACAGAACTAGAGTGTGTCTGGAGTAATCATGGTATCACAGAGGTCATGTGTTATAAAACAGGGTGCCAACTCAGAGCATAATACTGTAACTGGAGAATATAAAGGTGTTGCATTTTAATTGATCCAATAATAATAATCAGTACCGTTTGATATTTCAATCGCCTCCCTACCAGCGCCTCACATCACCGATAATCCATACTAGAGTTCGCACTCTGTAGAACTTACCCGGGTCTGATATGTGAGTACCAGGACCCGAACAAAGGAGAGACCAAATATCACACGTTCCTAACATTATTACTGTTTGGTTGTTTTATGTTATTCATCCGATTCATATGCTTTTGTATGTGCTACCGGCACACATACATCCACTTATGAATAAGACGAGTTATTATTTGGAAACTGATAAATCTGATGGCTCATATTTATAGTGGGTCTCGTCTCTGCCTGGGACTAGCTCAGGAGTACAGGCTACTGCTTCCGGGGACTTATCATTACGCACCCCACACGATACTTCAGAATCAGGCTACTGCTTCTAGGGACTTATCATTACTGGCTCCACACGACATTTTAGAAATATCACCATTATAAATATGACATCATACCGATTTCCATCAGTTTTCCCCACCCAGTGTAAGTTGAGTATTTTTATTATATATATCGCTCAAAGATAATATCCACAAGTGTATACAGTATAACCATGATTATCCAACTATGGGAATTAACAGGAGTATAATATCAGGAGTTACCCTTTTTCAGGGGTTCAGGAATATAGGAGTTCAGGAGTACCACATATCTGGTAACAGTATAATAATCATGCGTAGGCGATATAATACGGGTGCCAGGTATAACAGTAACCAGTCAGGTGCCACAATATCAGGTCGAGTGTCAAGTGTTACTATATCAGGTGTCAGGTAGCAGGCGATAAGTATAGCATGGCAAGTACCGGTATCGGATATCAAATAATAAGTATAGCATGGCATGTACCGGTATCGATATCAAAGTGACAAGCATGGCAAGTACCTGTATCAGATATCAAATAATAAGTATAGCATGGCAAGTTCCGGTGTCGATATCAAATAATAAGTATAGCATGGCATGTACCGGTGTCGATATCAAATAACAAGTATAGCATGGCAAGTGCCGGTGTATACATGTTAGGGTCAGGTAACTAATATGACGGTGAGAGTCACAATAACAAATATCAGGTATTAACCGGTCACATAACAAGGTACAGGAGAAAACGGTATAAACAATTCAAACTCTTTTTATAATAACAATAAATTTATCTTTTAATTAGCTAGGCGAAGCCGAGTAAAGCGGGAGCAGACCTAGACATACCCGGTATTATACCGGTTCGACAAAGTATAATAATGGCCGGAAGCTATTTATAAAGCATGTTATCATTTATATAACATATACTAACTTGCATAAAGAGACATCATATATTAAAAGCAAGATAACAATTTTAAATATGAAACGATGGTAATAAAATAAGAAATGTCAAAGAAATGTACTCGCCTAGCACCGGAACGAAATACCGAGTAATATCCGGGAAATCCACGAACACCACGTGCAAGCCAATAATCCAAATATATATATATATATATATATATATATATATATATATTTATATAATAATAATAGAACATATATATATAATTATATTTTTGAGAGAATAAGGGAGGAGAGAGAGAGAGAGTTTTGTTGGAAAAAGGAAAAGAAAAAGTGGAAAAAAGGGAAAGAAAGAAATAAGTAAATAAAGGAGGGGTATGTTGGAAAATATGTAGATGTAATTAGGGGTTAAAAAGGAGGGTAAAAATGGAAAGAAGAAAAAGGAAAGAAAATAAAAGAAAGAAAGAAAGAAAGAAAGAAAGAAGAAAGAAGAAAAGAAAGAAAAGGAGGAAGGGAGGGGAGAGGGTGGCTGGCCGGCGGCCTTGGGGCGGCCCCGCGGCCACCGGCGGAGGGGACCCGGCGCCGACGCTGGACCGGCGGTGGTGTGGTGTGGTTTGGGGGGGTGGAGTTGGAGTTGTTAGGGTTGTTGTTTGATGGTGTTGGTGGAGGAGGTGGTTGTTGGTGGTGGTGGAGGTGGTTGTGGTGGTTGTGGGGAGTTGGAGGAGGAGGAGGAGATGGTGGTAGGGTGGTTGGAGTGGAGGATTTGGGTGAAATTTGTGGTGGATTTTGGAGAAGAAGAAGAAGGTGAAGTGTTGGGTTATGTTGAAATTGGAGGAAAGAAGGTGGGATTTGGGGGTGATGGAAGTGTGAAAGGGAGGTGGGGTGATGGGGGGCGCGGCGGTGGCGGCTTGGGCGGCGGTGGGCGACGGTGGTGATGGTGGAGGCGACGGTGATGGAGGGTAGTGGTGATGATTTTGGTGGGAAATGAAAATGGAGAAGATGAAGAAGGAAATAGGGAAGAAGGAAAGATATTTAAAAGGAGAAGAAGAGAGGGGAGGGAATGGGAGAGGTATGGGGGGATGGGGTTTGCTGTTGCAGCAATGATGCTGCTGCTGCTGCAGTTGCAGCTGGGTTGCAGGGCATGGGTCGGGCGCTTGCAGGGGATGGGGAGAAGGAAAGAGAAAAAGAAAAGAAGAAAAAGAAAGAAAAGAAAGGAAAGGAAAAGGAAGGAAAAGAAAAATAAGGAAAATTAATAATTAATTATATTATTAATATTTAAATAAATATGATAACTTGGGATTAAAAAGTAAAGGAGTGGAGAAGGAAAAAAGCAAAAAAGAAAAGAACGGAAAAATAATATTATTTAATAGGGCGAAAATTTGACTATTTCAGAAACGTTCCGAAAAATTCTCAAAAATAGTAAATATTATTTTAAGATACTTGGTGAAATTAGATTCGAGAAATTTGATTTAGTTTTTAAATTAAAAATCTTAGAACCTTCCAGCGACACCGGCCG
Source organism: Agave tequilana (assembly GCA_038442645.1). Classification (NCBI taxonomy): domain Eukaryota; kingdom Viridiplantae; phylum Streptophyta; class Magnoliopsida; order Asparagales; family Asparagaceae; genus Agave; species Agave tequilana. The sequence goes on from JAVJIF010033826.1 coordinate 14,538, forward strand.
ACATCAGAATCGGTAAAATTTTGATATATTTAGAAAAATCCCAAAAAATGTTTTTAGATATAAAATGAAATTCTAAGAAGTAACGTGAAAGCCGTTTTTGAAAATTCAATCCCGTTTGAAAACTAAAAATTTGAGAATCAGTCAGCAATGCCAACCGACACCGGTTTTGGAGATTTTACAGAAAAATTCTGAAAAATTTCAAAAAATCATGAAAAATCTAAAATATTAGAAAACAGTGTCTGAAAATAAAATCGGTCAAATCGAACTAACAGAAAGGTCAAATCAGGCTAAGGCTGGTACCGGGTTCCCGGTCTGGGTCAGGGTTGACTCTAAGTCTGAGAATCCAGATCCGATACACAATAACACAAGTAATCACAACCCAAAAGCAAATACTGGAAGAAAATTGAGCAATATGGTTGAAAATTTTGGGACACGTATCTGGGTACGTATCCCGGGAACGAGGTGCTACAATAATCAAAACTTATTAAATTTATATTAAATATTATTAATCTATAAATAAAGTAAGAATTAAAATTAAGTGGAATACATTATATTAATTTTGTAATAAAAAATTAATCTAGTAATAAAAAAGTTTCTAATATTAAGAAATATTGAATTATTAATAAAAATTTTAATCTAATAATTATATGTAATCTAATAATTAAAAAGAATTTTTCATAATATAAAAAAATTAATCTAATAATAAAAAATATTAATCTAATTACAATTAAATGTCAGCAATACAGGTTTGCATGACCACAAAATTATCTATTTGTAATGCAAGTGGGCTGTAAGTGAGATTTGCGTGACCACAAAATTAACTATTTGTGTTGCAAGTGGATCGGTAATTGGGATGCAAGCGTATTTTATGACTTACGGTCCAAACAAATATCGTAAGTCTCAAGTCGCAAGTCGCAAGTGGCACTTGCGACTTGCGACCTTTTACAGTGAAACAAACACACCATGTTTGTTCTCTATATTCAAACAGCCAAGAGGAATGCGAGTATAAAGTATGAGGTTCTCACTAACTCTTGATACTTTCTAAATACGTCCACGTACTGACTTGATTATCAAATGAGCTTCGTCGGAACAAGTCAGCGATAGTAACCAACCATCGTACTTCCACTGAAAGAATGTCTATCAAATTGCGTCGAAAATTTCAGGTTGCGTCGAAAAGTGTCGATGCAAAAACCCTCGATGCAACTTGTAAATATTGCGTCAAATTTTGACGTAAGATGAATTTCCCCAAATTATATAAATTTCTGTGAAATTTAAATATTGCGTTGAAAATTTGACGCCATATTTACAAGTTGCGTCAAAAATTCGATGCAAATTGGTAAAAAAAAATTAATTTTAAAATTACAATTTGCGTCAAAATATGGAATTTGATGCAATTTGCCCTCTTTCAAAATTACATGAATTTTGAAAATTTTTGATTTAAAAATACACTGAATGTCCTGTAATTGTGTTGAAAATTTACATTTTCGACGCAATTTGTGGCCTGATTCAAAAATTGTACATAATATAAAATTTTTTGTTCTAAAAATACAATGAACGTCCAATACTTGCGTCGAAATGTATTTTAGATGCAATTATTATGTAGCATCGAAAACGTTATTATCGATGTACAAAAAGGAAAAAAAATAAACCAAGCATATTCTAAGGTAAATTTAAACCTAGGCGACTCCTAACTGGTTGACTATCCACGGGAGGTATATTGCAGCAATCTCACACCACAAGTTAATTGCCCAAATAGAGGCAAAACGCAGTGGAAGGTATCCGTGTAGAGCAACATGCCTTAATTACGTCAAATCATTATTCTTCGAGGATCTTGCTTCTTAATCCCTAATCTTAGACACCGATTTGACTAGAGTCAAACTCTAATAACTTCCTCCTTAGGTCAATCTCCTAGTAAGTCTGAAATGTCCCTAGGGCTAATGTCTATTCAAATTTTAATTAGGCGTAGGTTGTGAGTGTTATAGAGATGGTTTGTAGGTTAGGGGAGGGTAATGACTTCCCCATCTTATCTTGTTTATGGAATTTACCCTTAATTTTTTTCTAGTGCGATGTATACAAGTAAATAGACAAGTAACATTCAAAGAAATTATAAATCACCCAAGAAAATACAGACATACCTTATCTCCAGTACTCTTTAACAGTAATTAAAAAGAAACAGAATTAGACAGATGCCTAGGATGCAAAGTGTGATAGTATTTTAAGAAATTTCAAGCACGAGTTACTGTTGAATTAAAACAATATGTAGAACAAGTTAACGGGAAAATCTAATAACTACAGAAGCTAGTAACTTATTTTTCATTCACTCTACAAAGAAGCATGGTGTGTAACTCACCAACTCAGCCACGAAAATGCGGCTTTTGCCGCGTTTGTGTGGCTGGTTGGTTGCTGATGCTCTGCCTTCTTGGGCAGAGTCACAGAGCTTCACTTTATGTTCTGCAATTGCCAAGGTCCTATAATCTGCCCCTTCACATAAAAATAGAAAAAAATTAACCATTTAGTAAATAAAAAGTATATCATTTCCTCCCCAGCAATGATGCCAAAATTTGGTTGGGAAAAGTCAAGATATTAAAATATGTAATTTGAAATCAAAAGTGTTACTCTCGCTTCTCGCAATTTAACCACAATAGCAGTGGTTATGCCGGTCATAATCCATAAGGAAGGCTGCAATGCAATCTTTTCAGTATATTTTAATTCACCAAATTGGTTAAGTTATTCTTCTTTATTTTGAAAAAGATAAAAAAAAAGATGTTAAGTGAGAAGAGAAAGTAAAAAGAAGAAATAAAATGATAAATTTGTACTTTTGGTTTCTAAAAGAGAATTAAAAAAAAGAAAATTTATGTATAAAATCTACTAAGTGTTTCAAGCAAGATTACTCACCTCTTTAGACGATTGTCTAACCTTAGATTTTTGACGATGATTCACTTTGAATTCAAGGCAATCAGCACATAACCTATAAGAAGAAACTCGATTCTCATCCACATTATATGATCAAAACCCAAAGAGCAAGCATGAATTAATACAAAAAAGATAGAATCTACCATTATGAACTATCAGTGCCACTCGCAATGGTAAGGCTATTCCGAAACTATAAGATTCATATGAATTTAGAGGTAAAAAAAGGAGGAGGAAATCTAGAAGGTTAAAAAACTTAAAATCATGAAGAAAAAATATACAAAAATAAAATAAAAACAATTTTCTATTAGATTGAGAAACAATAAGAGAAAGGAGGAACTTACATCAATTGTCACCCTTGAATCCACTCACTCTCTTAAACTTATGAATCTCTTTCTAATCTAAAATTACAAAGGAAAAAAAACCTAAACTAAACTAATCTAAAACCCTAGTTTTGATCTCTGCGTGGGTATTTTTGAGATCTCTTTTTGCCTCTGCCTCCAATGGGATATTTATAAGAGAATGCATAGGGATTTGATGAAGCAAGTCAAACACCAAGACATGAAGGGAACCACCCTAGGATTGTCACGTTTCCGCGGTAATCCAGAAGAAGACACGGCATTGTAGGCTCTGATGTTTGCGTTTCCTTCTGCAGTTTTACCTCGCCTAGTCATCTAAATATATATTCTTAAAATTTGGATTTGTAAAGTGAATATTCTGAGATTATTCCTTTCTTCTTTTGACTTGAAAATTAATTGATTTTGACTCCGAATTTAATTAGGATCCTTGGTTTTTTTGGGCTCCTTTTCCTTAATCACTAAGTAAATAATCTTCACAATTATAAACAAAGAGGGGGTTAAATAGCAAAGTTTTATTTAAAATAGATGTGAGAATATGGTGTAAAATATGCAAAATTTATGAGTAATCACAAGATCCTCAAAAATCAGTGGTATGGCGTAATTAAGCCTTAGTGCTTTGCACAAATACCTCCCACTGCGTTTTGCCCCTACCTGGTCGATGAACCTGTGGTCAGATTGGTGAATGCAATAACCTTTCCTGACAGTCATCAGTTAGGAGTCATCTAGGTCTGTAACACCCCGATCCCATGGGGACAGAGACATTATTGTGATGTATATACGCAGGTCAGAACTACCCTCACATATATACGCTAAGCATAAGTACAAGTAAGAGTCAGAGTACAAAAATACGTGGTGCATTATACATTCTAATATATAAGTAGAATTACAAAGTTATCACAGGATGTGACACAATATTATAAGAATATTACATAATCGATAGGCACAAATGCGAAAATACAAAGAGATATACAAGTATGAATAGTATAGAAAGGCACTCAGAGTTATAAAAGGAAAACTCGAGAGTCGAATAGGGGGCTTGGAAGGATAGGACCCCGGACTGGTCTACTCTGATCCTCGACGCTACCGCTGCGCAACTCTGATCAACAAAAAGTCCACCACAGTTCAAGCTCTAAGATCTGGACATGCAAGCCCAGGGGAGTCAGAAAGCTGCCCAACAAGTGGTAAGATGAGTGCCAAGTGGCGTGCAGGATCACGCATACGTGTATCGATAAATCCCAGTAGAAAAGCATGTATTTAAAATCGTGTCATAAGCACAGACACACAGGAGCAGGCAAGAAGATATCAAGTAAAGTAAACATAGTAAAACCAGTTATATAAGTTCAAATTACCGATTCAAGAGATTAATACTTCGAAGGAATAATCCAAATAAGGAAACTCTCATATATATACCTTATATCTCGCATCACCGTATTATGGTTTCATACAACCCGAGTTGTCTCCTAAATTAAGAAAATAACATAAAACCATAAGACTGAATGAAATTGAATACAGGCAAAATCAGTTGTATAAGCTCAATTTACGGCTTCATGAGACAAGTACATCGAAGGAATAATTCAAACCAGAAAACCCTCATCTATAATACTTTATGCCTCACATCACCGTAATCCGAGTGTATATAACCCGAATTACAAAACAGCATGACAAATTATTGATTAACATCTTATTATTATTACTCATTTTATCCATATGTCTAGGTATGTGTACTAGTGATCGAGCACACATACATCCACATCTAAGTAAGCCAAGGTTGTTATTAAAAATCGATGGGGTATCAGCGAACAATGTTCAGAGTAGGTCCCGTGCATGTCCGGGACCACGGTTCAGGGTGTTCCGTCGCTAGTTTACGGAACCGTCCGGGAGGCATACTGGAGGTAGTTCTTATTTATATACCCATTCAGAAAAATAACAGGAAGGAGGGTGCCAGCACACCCTTGGAATACCTGGAGACCCTCAGGTAGAAATCGAAAGTTTAGGTTGTACAACATACCTAATACCACTGTAAACACGAACACATATTGATATTCATCGATTTTTCCTGACCCGATGTAAGTTGTCCTTTTTATACTTTAGTATGTAATTATTAGTGTACGAGAATGAGAAAGAGCATGTCAAGAATATCAGGAGTACATGTGTAACAGGAATATAGGAGTGTTTTCAGGAGATTAGGTATTACATTCTCATAACGTGATAATCATGAGTCAAGTGTTAAGAATGGCAGGTGATAGCATGCAGGTGTAAGTATTGGAACTTGCTTTTGATGATACATTTGTGAAGCCATTTCAATGGAGCTCTTTTGCACAAGCCTATTCAAGAGTTCTACATGATCAAGACTTCTCAAAGAGAGTGGCTATGGTTGTGTTTTGTAATATTTAATAGTATGTTAAAAGCCTTGAAACACACGCACACATCATAGCCCTATTAGTCGACTTATACCCTTTAGTAGTCAACTTATACATAGTATAGTCGACTTGATATTTTTTATAGTCGACTAACATTTGCCTCTAGATGAATATCAACTCTCTGTTTGTAACCTACATTCAATATTAGTCGACTTGACAGTTTCCTAGTCGACTAATAGATGACCTAGTCGACTAATCATATTAGTCTGGTCGACTTGTTTCAGTTTTCAGAAACTTGTCCTGTGTTTTCAACTTGACCTAGTCGACTTGGTCCCAATACTAGTTGACTAACCCAGTATAAATTATCCAACTTAGCCGACTAACCCATATCTCAAGTCGACTAATGACAGTTTATGACTGTTGGACAGTTTCTGTTTTCTGGTATTTTATCCAACGTTATCCAACGATTATATATTCAAATTTGTCCTAATAACTACCCTAACTAACCATAGAGTTCAGCTATAAATAGGGTTGTTATCTTAGGCTAAAAACACCAATTCAAATAAAAAGTTTTCTGACCAAAAATTCTGTCAAAATTCTGATTTTCAGAAAACTGTTCCCACTTTCATTTCTTCACTCAAATTCCTACTCCATAGTGAAGATTTCTGAGAGTCCACCTATAATAGCCCTTGTTCACGATCACATATAGATTCAAGGCTTATAGGATCATTTGTAATCACTCAAAGAGGAGAATTGTACAAGAGCGTCTTCTTGGTGTAGAAGAGAGGTTATACAAGGTGTTTGTCTTCTTGGTTATAAGAAGAGTTGTACACATCTGGCAAAGGGGATTTGTCAAGTGGTGTGCAAGGTGTTGATTTTGGGTGTACAAAGTTAAAGGATAAAGAAAAATCTCAAGTGGGTGGCTTGGGGACTGGATGTAGGTCACGAGAACCGAACCAGGATAAATCTCTTGCATTTGCGTTTGCTTTATCTTTTCTGTGATTTATTTTCCTTTATTGCAAGTCCTTTATATTTACGCTAATATCTTTGTTTGAATGTTGACGTGTATAGTAGATCCTACAACTGGCATCATCTCGGGACCAACAATTGGTATAAGAGCCCTGCATACCTAGTCAACAATCTACAACGATGGCAACAGAGTTTCCTTCATCACAATTCAAAGAAGGACATTCTACACAACGTCCACCGCTATTCGATGGATCGAACTACAACTACTGGAAGTGTAGAATGAAGATCTACTTGCAGTCGATCAACTACGAACTATGGAACATAGTAGAAGCAGCGTACACTAAACCGACTACCAACTACAACGCTTGGAGTGATGATCAAAAGAAGAATGCGAATCTTGATGCCAAAGCGATGAATGCTTTATTTTGTGCCTTAACCAAAGAAGAATTCAACCGTGTGTCAACAGCCACTTCTACAAATCAAATATGACACACTCTACAGGTAACACATGAAGGCACAAATAAGGTCAAGGAATCTAAAATTTCTGTTCTTATTCACAGGTTCGAACTCTTCAAAATGATGCAGAACGAAACGATTTCAGAAATGGTTACAAGGTTCATCGACATAACCAATTCTTTAGCATCCCTTGGAAAGGAATACACCCAAGTCGAAAAAGTTCGCAAGATCCTTCGTGCACTCACTTCAGATTGGGAGAAGAAGACAACTGCAATCGAAGAAGCGAATGATCTCTCAACAATGTCGTTAGAAAATCTTATTGGTAATCTAATGGAATATGAAGTGCAACTCATAGATAGAAAGAAGGATGAACAACAATCTCTCTCAAAGAAGAAAGAACTTGCCTTCTATGCATCCTCAGACACGGACAATTCAGATGACGATGAAGAGAAGATGGCAATGCTTTCAAGAAAATTCAGAAGATTCTTGAAGCAAGGTAAGTTTAAATGTTTTAATTGCAATAAAATAGGTCATATGAAGAAGGATTGCCCATTGCTCAAAAACAAAGGTAAATTCAAGAGCAAAAAGTTCAGAAAGAAGAAAGACTATCAAGCTTCATGGAAAAATAGTGATTCCTCTTCCTCTGACGAAGAAGAAACCACTGAACATGCCAACATATGCTTTATGGCCCAAGAAGAAGATGAGGTATAATATACTGAACTCCTAGATACATTTCATGAATTATACAGTGATCTTAAGAATGAAAAGATAAAGAATAAAGTTTTGTCAAAGGAAAATGAAAAACTTATTAAAGAAAGTTCATGTTATGTATCTCAAATTTCTTCTATAAATTCTCAAAAAGATGATTTTGAAAAAGTGATATCATCATTGAAAAAAGATAATGAGAATTTATTACAAAATAATGTTTTATTGAAAAGAGAAACAATGTCTTTAAATGAAAGAATTTCTGTATTAGATAAAGAATTGTCAATTTTTAAAATGAAGTATGAAGAGATTTTGAAAAATGTGACTAAATTTAATCACGGAAAAGAAAAGTTAAATGATTTATTATCATATCAAAAGATGTCACATAATCATTATGGTCTTGAATTTTTTGAAAAATCTACATATGTTAGTAATCCATATAATTCTTTTGTGAAAAGAAATACTGATATTATTTCAAAAACAATTAAGAACAAGTTCATATGGATTCCTAAAAACTTAAGCATTATTGATAAAAATACTTATATTGCATCATACATACATGATATATGTAATTCATGCAATTATGTGTATACTAACAGATGGAAACCAAATTCAAATTGGATTTGGACTCCTAAAGGTTAATGCTTTAATCTTATGATTGGTACCATCTAATGTTTATCTTTCAGGTACCATATAAAAAGTTTGATAAGAAAAATATTTCAAGATATATATTTTTTGCAGGGGGAGAACACATATTTTTGTATATCTATTATAACCTTTTTTGCAGGGGGAGAACATATAACATATTCTCTGCAGGGGGAGTATTCGTGCACACAAAGTGTCATCATCAAAAAAGGGGAGAATGTTGGAACTTGCTTTTGATGATACATTTGTGAAGCCATTTCAATGGAGCTCTTTTGCACAAGCCTATTCAAGAGTTCTACATGATCAAGACTTCCCAAAGAGAGTGGTTATGATTGTGTTTTGTAATATTTAATAGTATGTTAAAAGCCTTGAAACACATAACATCATAGCTCTATTAGTTGACTTATACCCTTTAGTAGTCGACTTATACATAGTATAGTCGACTTGATATTTTTTGTAGTCGACTAACATTCTCCTCTAGATGAATATCAACTCTCTATTTGTAACCTACATTCAATATTAGTCGAGTTGACAGTTTCCTAGTCGACTAATAGATGACCTAGTCGACTAATCATATAAGTCTGGTCGACTTGTTTCAGTTTTCAGAAACTTGTCCTGTGCTTTCAACTTGACCTAGTCGACTTGGTCCCAATACTAGTCGACTAACCCAGTATAAATTGCCCAACTTAGTCGACTAACCCATATCTCAAGTCGACTAATGGCAGTTTCTGACTGTTGGACAGTTTCTGTTTTCTAGTGTTTTATCCAACGTTATCCAACGATTATATATTCAAATTTATCCTAATAACTACCCTAACTAATCATAGAGTTCAGCTATAAATAGGGTTTTTATCTTAGGCTAAAAATACCAATACAAATAAAAAGTTTTCTGACCAAAAATTCTGTCAAAATTCTGGTTTTCAGAAAACTATTTTCACTTTCATTTCTTCACTCAAATTCTTACTTCATAGTGAAGATTTCTGAGAGTCCACCTATAATAGCCCTTGTTCACGATCACATATAGATTCAAGACTTATAGGATCATTTGTAATCACTCAAAGAGGAGAATTGTACAAGAGCGTCTTCTTGGTGTAGAAGAGAGGTTGTACAAGGTGTTTGTCTTCTTGGTTGTAAGAAGAGTTGTACACATTTGGCAAAGGGGATTTGTCAAGTGGAGTGCAAGGTGTTGATTTTGGGTGTACAAAGTCAAAGGATAAAGAAAAATCTCAAGCGAGTGGCTTGGGGACTGGATGTAGGTCACAAGGACTGAACCAGGATAAATCTCTTGTGTTTGCGTTTGCTTTATCTTTTCTGTGATTTATTTTTTTTTATTGCAAGTACTTTATATTTACACTAATATCTTTGTTTGAGTGTTGACGTGTATAGTAGATCCTACAATTGGCATCATCTCGAGACCAACAATCAGGTGATAACAGACTGGTGTCAGGTGAAAGCATAATAAGTGTTAACATATCAAGTAAAAGTATGTCAAATAATAGCACAACAAATATTAACTGTTACATAACGCAATACAAGAAAATGATATTCATACAGGAGATTAGTACGAATATCGAAAAACATACAGTTTTTGGAAAGCAGTACAAGTGAAGTTTCAAACTCTTCACAACCATCGATAAAAGAATTAATTAAACTATCGAGTAGGCAAGCGAGTAAGCAAGCAAGCAAACATCTAAGAGGAGCTAAGCAAAGCTAGAGTGAAGTTAATGTACAGTACTAGATGCCATTACACTCGGCGTGGTTACCGCTCGCGGCACAGCTAAATGCACATGGCGAACGAGCATATAAACGCTATGCTAGCGCACGTGGTGAAGCCGCGTTCATGGAGTAACTATGTGAATAGTCTACAGTTTTGCATTATTGTGTCACATTTTCTTACTGATTTATGAATAAAATGTCAGTCTAAACCGGGTTTTGGTCTCTCTTGCAGATAATCAAGACAAGGAGGGCAAAAGGGTAATAAGAAATTAATTAAACCCATTTTCGGGTAATTAAATCCGTCTATTTCTTGGAGGCCAAGCAAGGGAGTTTCTAGAAGATGCATTGAGCCTAGACCCTTGCGCAGTCAGATGAATATCCGGGCGAAAATACTAGAATCCGAATATACCAGGAAGGTCCTCGAAGCCAGGAGAAGTTCCATGCCAAAACCAGGGACCTTCCATGCCAAAACTAGGGACCTAGGATCCCTGGTATTGCCGCGAAAACGTGGCAAAAACCGTGTTTCTGTGGCATTGTGGTTGGCCCATGCGTCAATTTTTGATGCGTGGGCTCGTCTCGTCTTCTAGAACTCTCTTTTGCGTATAAATACCTCTGCAGAGGCTCGGAACGCAAGCAGATGGAGAATTAGGTTAGGTTTTCTATCTTCTAGTTGTAGATTAGGATTTTCTTCTTCTTTTATTTTGTATTTTCTTTTCTTTTATAGATCTTGTGGTAGAGTTGAGAGATTCAGAGAGAGATAGAGAGATATTGATGTAATAGATGGTGACAATCTATGTAAAGGTGTCTTCTTTCTTCTCCATTGTAATCTTCTCCATCTTCTACATGATGCTTAGCTAACTTTTCTTCTCATGGCAATCTAACTACTAACCACTAACCATCTAACCACTTACTTGATAATTCACATGAATCTAGTAGCCTCTACAAGGCCTTGCTCTTGCAAAAGCCATTAATGACTCATGATGATGGATTCTAACATTCTAACATTTCTAACATCTAACCCACTAACTTGCTAATCTGCAATGTCTTCTTTATTTTATGCTCACCTCTAACCGATTTTGATGATTTAATAGTAGCTTGCAACTTGTTGTGTAGTATGGATATGTTGTTCGAATGTGGAAGAACCTTCATATGTGCCATGCTCTGTATCGTCTCTTGAAGCCAAGGATTAGTGATGGCCAAGGATCCATGTGAGGCAACTATCACTAAGAGGTTAGCATGGTTAGTGAAGCAATTAGTAGTTAGTAGCCATGAGTTTTCTTTCATAATTTTCCTTCTTCCTTTTACTTTATTTTAAAAATCATTTTCAAAACCTTTTTTTTATCATTTTTTTTATCAATCTCTTCACCGCTTTCTTAGTTCGCCTTTGTTTTATTTTCTTCACCATCACTTTTTATTTGTTATCACATCGCTGTTTTCATCGCCTTCTCCGTCTATCACTTCAATATTTCTTTTCTTTTTCTTTTTCTCATTCTTTTAATAAAGAAGACTTGTTAACAACCGACGTGAACATAAACTGTTAATGCTTCTATCGCCTCCTGTCCCTGTAGATTCGACCCATTGAGTCAATGCTATAACAGAAGTATCGAGGGAACATTAGCACACATATAATTTCACTGATTTCAAAAAACACGCATTTTCAAGTGCCATTTCCGCTCCGATCAAATTTTTGGCGCCGTTGCCAGGGATGGGAATGGTTTTGATTTCACGTTTTTGTTAACATTTTCTTCTCTGTTTTGGTGTGCAGGGCAATTTTTACAGATTCTTTGCAGTACATAAGGCTACTCTTGCTTGCCTCTCCCTACTCTAGAAAGCAGAAATCTTGCTTCTTACACTTTGCTGCGGAAATCAAAGACAAGCCGCGCAAACGCGGCAATTTTATGGCATTTGTACTTTGTCTTTTGCAGGGACCTTGCACGTTGCATATATTGTTGTATTCTACTGCTAATTATTTGTTTTGATTGCCCACATACTATAATAATTAAAGAACTAAAATAGGTAATTGGACATTTTCAAAACGGTTTAGACATTTGCATCTAGGCACGTGTAAATTCAATTCCAATATACTATATTTTGTTATTTTGTTGTGATCGGGACTGAGGTGTACATATGGTACTGCATATAGCATAGGACAAACACATGGGTGATTTATTCACTTTGTGTTATCTTTTTGTCTATATTGCACACTTGCACGAATTGAAATTAAGGGCAAAATCCATACAAGATAAGGTGGGGATTTCACCACGCTTCCTTAGCCAAAAAATCACCTCCCCACTTACACAGCCCAAGCCCTAATAAAAATTGATAGACGTTGGCCCCTAGGGACATCTCGGACTCATTAAGAGATTGACCGAGGATGGAACTTATTTTGAATCTTACTCTTGTAAAATCGGTGTTTAACGTTGGGGATTAAGAAGTTATGCCTCGAAGATACTGTGGTTTGGCGTAATTAAGGCCCGTTGCTTACGCACGGATACCTCCCACCGTATTTTGCCCCTACCTGGCTGATTAACTTGTGGTCGGATTCAAGCAACAACCTCCCCCAGATAATCGACCAGTTAGGAGTCGTCTATGTCTAGGTCAACCCTACTATAGGCTTGGTTTTAATTTTATTTCTTTTTGTTTGTTGTTTGCTTTTTCTTTTTTGTTTGTGATTGTTTGTGAAATGGAATTCAACAATAACAATTCTTTCAATCCTAATATGAATCCATATTTCACACCGACCCTATTTGTTTCGGATAATTCTAAGCCGGTTGTTTACAATATGAACCAACCAAATACACCTGGTTGAACTTATCTGAACCAATACAACCCATACCCCCAATCTTATAACTATAATTCTCAAAATAATTTTAACTCTTCACAGAGTCAATGGGGATTCACCTCCCCCGAGTCTAATTTTCTACCACCTTATCCACAATTTTCACAATTTCTACAATCTCCATTCCCCAATTTTTTTTCCTATACTCCTTTTTCTCGACCTTCCATTGAAGAAAAATCTGAGTTTGAAAAAAGTATAGAAGTCATACAAGCCATACTTGAGTCCCAACAAAAGAGCTCAATTCACCAATTCCATAATATTTTCATCATTCATCCTCAGTTTCATCTATTCAACATGACCAACCATCTGTCCTAAAAATGAGTATGAAGTGCTTTCGTGAGTCTGAGCTTCAATCTCAAAACATGTTGGAGTCACAATCTTCACTATCTTTTCAAAATCAAAATTCTTATATTCCCTTTCTGGAACATTCACTTGAAGAAAAATCACATCTAGAAAAGAGTATAGAAATCTTGCAGGAGTCCGCGTTATAATTTCAAAAATCCTCTTCTCAGTCTATTGATAGGTTGGAAACACAATTGAGTCAATTGGTCAACATTTATAGGAATGAGGAAACTCTCTCTTATCAACCTTTGACCAATTCAGATATCTCTAACTCTATCAATTTGACCCATGACTCTTGTTGTTTTGGAAACCAAGACTCCTATACTACCTTTCTAGAGCATCCACTTGAAGACACATCACATCTAGAAAAAAGTATAGAAATCTTGCAGGAGTCCGTGCTATAATTTCAAAAATCTTCTGCTCAGTCTATCAATAGGTTGAAAACATAATTGAGTCAATTGGTCAACATTTATAGGAATAAGGAAACTCTCTCTTATCAACCTTTGATCAATTCAGATATCTCTAACTCTTTTGATCTGACCCAGGACTCTTGTTATTCTAGAAACCAAGATTCAATTTCAGCACACCCATCTGAACTTGACCAAACTTCAAATGTTGAAAATCCCATTGACATTTTGACAAGTTATCTTTTTCTGAAATTGAACTTGAGCATGAATATGATCCTGAATCTCAACTTGGTAATTCAATTTCACTGCCTGATTTCATAATGACTGAGGTGTTTTTACCTGATTTCAGGCTTTTTCCCGTGTCAACATTGGATCCTGTGCCAATCCATCGTGAAATTGAATCTCTAATCTTTTATGATCAACAAATTGAACTTGACCAATTTCATACTTATGAAAGTCCTATTGACAAATTGGCAAGTTCTCATTTTTATGAAATTGAACTTAATAAGGAATGTGACCTAGATTCTCAAATTTGTGATCCAGTTCAAATTCCTGAATCAATATTGACTCCTATTTTGTTACCCAACTTGAGCAACATTTTAGAGTCAGTTTGGTTTCCATACCTATTATGCTTGAACTTGAATCACCTATCTTAGAAAGTCACATTCCATTGTGGGGAAATGAATGTGGACTCGAATTTCAACTTCTTGATTTGGACCCACTTCCTGAACCAATTTTGACTCCTGAACCTTTACTTGACTTAAGTCAAATTCCTGAGTCAGTATTAATTCATGTACTTCCTGAGTCCAAATCAATCATTCTTTCTTTTCATACTCCATTTTGAGACAAGGGTATTGACAATAATGACTCCGAAATTATCTTGAAAATTTGGAAATTTGATGGGGGTAAATTCATAATAAAAATCATCCATGTTTACATCATAATAGTGGGTTGTATTATAGAGGTCTCTGGTGGGTTACTCCGAACTCCACGCAAATTAGATTTCGTTGCATTTCGTGGACCAATCAGACCGCCACCAGAGCCACCACCTTGAGGTGATTTTTCCTTCCCTCTCTATTTGTTTCATGCATACATACATTCACGACGCATTAAGAACAATGCATGAGATAAGTGTGGGGGAGGGTCTACTAACGTAGAGTTTTTAGATTTTCTTTTTTTTTCACTTCTTTTAGGATACTTTTAGAAATCTTCTCTTTTGTATAGGATTTTTCTCTTTCTTTAAAAACTTTTTGAAATAAGAGACGAATTTTTGATCTATTTTTAAGAAAATTAAGATGATCTTAAAAATTAAGGAAGCCTTAATTATGACATCTTAAACCTAGTTGAAATAATGAATCTTGTTTAAGATTATAGGCTAAGTAAGATAAATTGGAGAGAAAATTTTATCTTGAATTTTTTGCCTTAGATAGTATACACTTTACACTTACACATTTTTGGGATGGAAATAAAGACCTAAAATGTCATAAAGCAAAAAAATAATAAAAAAAGAAAAAAAACATATATTATGTATGAAGAAAAAAATCACTTATTAAGCTAGATAACTATGCCTCAAGAAGCATGATTATTCACGCCTAAAGGTGGTAATAAGGAACAAATAATCCCTCTTAGTTTTGTGGCCTTATTTACTCGAGTCCTTAACCCAAGGGATGTTTTCTCATATGGTGCCCTAAGACCGTCCGGTCTGAGAGTCATCGGTTAAAGGCTCACTACCCGGGTAAACTAGAAAGCCTAAGAAAACTAAGGAAAAAATAACAAAGGAAAAAAAGAAATATATATATATATATATATATATATATATATATATATATATATATATATATATATATATATATATATATATATATATATAAAATGGCTTGATGGTTGGAGTTGAAATCCCAGAAATCTTCAATGTCACAAAGTGCATATTATCTAGGTTTTATGAAGGATAAAATATCAATCCAACTTTGAATTCTTACCTTAATTGAAGACAAGATCTTGCATATAGACTAAGTTTAAGGAAGAATAATTTTTGGTGGACTTATGATCTTAAATCGCTTATATTTTTTGCAAAAATATTTCGAAAACTTATCTCTCTTTCAAAATGTGTTTTCAAAATACTAACATTTATCTTCTTTCTTTGTGGATTTTGTGGGTGCAATCTGCTGAAAACCCTCAGGAGACAAAACTCCTCCTCTAGGGGAAACCTAGAGGTTTAACGGCTTGTTGCACACGCTCAGTGCAATCGCGTCACCTGCAAAAGTAGTGTAATAACATTTGTAGTATAGTTTTTCTTTTCTTGTTTTGCTCGGGACGAGAAAAAGATAAGTGTGGGGTGTGATTAGTCTACAGTTCTGCATTATTATATTGCATTTCCCTGCTGATTTTTGAATAAAATGTCGGTCTAAACCGTGTTTTGGTCTCTCTTGCAGATAATCAAGACAAGGAGCGCAAAAGGGTAATAAGAGCTTAATTAAACCCATTTTCGGGTAATTAAATCCGAACTTCTTGGAGGCCAAGCAAGGAGCTTCTAGAAGATGCATTGAGCCTAGACCCTTGCGCACGTCAGACGAATATCCGGGCAAAAATGCCAGAATCTGAATATACCAGAAGGGTCCTTGAAGCCAGGAGAAGTTGCATGCCAAAACCAAGGACCTAGGTCCCTGGTATTGCTGTGAAAACGTGGCAAAAGCCATGTTTCCGCGGCATTGTGGAAATCAACGCGTGAGCTCGTCTCGTCTTCTAGAACTCTCTTTTGCCTATAAATACCTCTGCAGAGGCCTGGAACGCAAGCAGATGGAGAATTAGGTTAGGTTTTCTATCTTCTAAGTTTAGATTAGGATTTTCTTCTTCTTTTATTTTATATTTTCTTTTCTTTTATAGATCTTATAGTAGTACTGAGAGATTCAGAGAGAGAGAGATAGCGAGATATTGATGTAATAGATGGTGATAATCTATGTAAAGGTGTCTCCTTTCTTCTCCATTGTAATCTTTTCCATCTTCTACATGATGCTTAGCTAACTTTTCTTCTCATGACAATTTAACTACTAACCACTAACCATCTAACCACTTACTTGATAATTCACATGAATTTAGTAGCCTCTACAAGGCCTTGCTCTTGCAAAAGCCATTGATGACTCATAATAATGGATTCTAACATTTCTAACATCTAACCCACTAACTTGCTAACTTATAATGTCTTCTTTATTTCATGTTCACCTCTAACCGGTTTTGATGATTTAATAGTAGCTTGCAACTTGTTGTGTGGTATGGATGTGTTATTTGAATGTAGAAGAACCTTCTTATGTGCCATGCTCTGTATCGTCTCTTGAAGCCAAGGATTAGTGATGGCCAAGGATCCATGTGAGTCAACTATCACTAAGAGGTTAGCATGATTAGTGGAGCAATTAATAGTTAGTAGCCATGAGTTTTCTTTCATAATTTTCCTTCTTCTTTTTACTTTGTTTTAAAAATCATTTTCAAAACCTTTTTATCATTTTCCTATCAATGTCTTCACCGCTTTCTTAGTTCCCCTTTGTTTCATTTTCTTCAGCATTACTTTTTATTTGTTATCACATCGTTGTTTTCATCGCCTTCTCCATCTATCACTTCAATATTTCTTTTTTTTCTTTTTCTTTTTCTCATTCTTTTAATAAAGAAGACTTGTTAACAACCGACGTGAACATAAACTGTTATTGCTTCTATCGCCTCCCGTCCCTGTGGATTCGACCCGTTGAGCCAATGCTATAACGAAAGTATCAAGGGAACATTAGCACACCTATAATTTCACTGATTTCAAAAAACACGCATTTTCAATTGCCATTTCCGCTCCGATCAATTTTTTGGCTCAAACGAGTTACGGTAAAGTTCTGAACGCTAGGTCTGCCTACCACACGTAGCATATAGAAAGTCCAGAGGACTTTAATAAACGTCAGAGAGGTTAAGCCCGGACGATGAGTCAGTACCTCCAGGATATGTTAGAACCAAATAATATTCATGCATATAAATAACAAGCAAGTGAACCGCCAAGTGGTCAAGCCCAGAGGCTGAGTGAGCTGGGAGCATAACTATACCATGCATAACGAGACTACACAATTAAGATCGGCTCACAGCCACGTGATATAGATATAGCTATTAAAATCCAAAGGGTTTAAGTCCGAAGACTGAGCAAAGCAGGAGCGTAGTAAGTCGTGCCTGACGAGGTGTCCAATATGCTAATTGCACAGTCACACGACTTAGCTAGCTCCCGACGAAGCTTAAAACCCCAGGGGATTTAAGTCTATGGACTAACAACCACGAAGAGTCAACTACGCATGATAATATAGCAACATCACAACAATATATATGTGCAGGAATTAAACTACACTATTATAAACATTCATCACACTGATACAATACATCACATCGGTACATAATACATGTCTACAGAATACAAATACACACTTACACCAGTACAAATACACAGTCCACTATACACATTAGTCTCAGAAATATATAAATTACCTCGAAGTGGGATACCCAAATAAAGCGAGAATCAGTCGCCTAAAATTATGAAAAACGCCACAAATCTAGAATCCTAATAACACGTGCACGTGCCATCAATATATTAATATATATATTTAATTTAGGAGAGAGAGTGAGTAAGAGAGAGGATAGAGAGAGGGTAATAGAGAAAGAATACATAGAGAGAGGGGCAGGCTACAGCTTAGCCTGGCCGTGGCCTGGCTAATGGCCAGGGGGAGAGAGAGGTACGGGGGAGAGAAGAAGCATCCGAAAGAGAGAGATATAGAATTAAGAGAGTGAGAGAGAGGGAACTAAGGAAGAAAGAAAGAAAAAAATAGAGAGAGAATAAAATAAAGGGGGCAACAGCCTTGCTGCTTATGCACGGGCCCCCACGGCTGCGCCA
This sequence comes from Agave tequilana, assembly GCA_038442645.1. Taxonomy (NCBI): domain Eukaryota; kingdom Viridiplantae; phylum Streptophyta; class Magnoliopsida; order Asparagales; family Asparagaceae; genus Agave; species Agave tequilana. Next base: position 33,152 of record JAVJIF010033826.1, read on the forward strand.
TAGGCCCAGGCGGCGCCGGCTGATTAGTCTCTAATTTTACATAATTTTCATCACATTCTCATATTTATTTGGTATAAAATTCTGCTAATAAATCTTAACTTGCTTGATCCTAGGTCTATGGTGTGCAAATGAAGAAGAAGACCTTAATCACCATTTAATGGTTGATTAAAGGCCTACCAAGTAGCCATTGACTTTAGGGAGGCGATTTTGTCAGTCCAGGGCATCATATCAGCAAACCAGAAGGCCTACATGATAGGGGACAGACTGGGCGACGCGTTGCCCAAAGCCAGGCGCGCGCCGCCCTGGCAGGGCCACGGAAACGCGACCCAGGCCGCGTTTCCCCGGCCCTTTAGGCGCGCGCGCGCCTGCGCTTCGGGCCACAGGTCACCCACGTGGCCCCCTTTCTCCTGGTGCCTATAAATACCCCCTGGGGTTAGAAGAAAAGGATATCCAGAGCTTTATGATCTTTATGTTAGTCTGATTTTGGAGTTGTAGTTGTTATTGTTCTTCTTCTTCTAGTTTTAGTTTTAGTCATTAGAGTGAAAGAGAGAGTGTGTGTGTAAAGGATGTATTTGAAGGTGACAAGCTAATACAAGTAACTACTTCTCTTTCTTCTTTCCATCTAATTGTCTTTGCCATTTACTTTCATTTCCTTGTTGTAGTGTAACTTCCTTTCTTTAGCTTTTCTTTTCTTTTGTTTTCTTGTAGTGTAACTCCCTCTCTCCACTTCTTTTCCTTTATTGTTTCTTTTACTTTTATGGCTAACTAACTACTAATGCATTAATTTTTAACACTTGATTGATAACCCACATGAGTCAATAGCGTCAAACAAGCCTTGTGCAAACGAGAGCTATGACATCTTAAGACGAGGGTTCTAACTCTAACTTCCATTCAAGTATTTACCTTCTTATATTTCATGCTTAATGGGTTTTTGATGATCTATGGGTTATGTACTTTACTTGTTTTTGTAAGTTAGAAATTTTCCTTTTAACTTTGCCGATACCATTAGTGCACTTGTGTCTTCCTGTATTCTCACCTTCAATTGGATCTTGATAAGGGAATGTCCAAGTTTTTGCCGTGTTAAGCTAAGTTATAGGAAGAACTTTCACTCGATTTCCACCTGAATGTTCCTATACATAAGGGGTATACTTGCCTATGATCCATTGTGAGGCTACATCTTCAAGAAGTTAGGGATTAGTGGGAGCAATTAGTAGAAAGTTAGCCATGAGTTTTACCATTAAGAAAAATCCACTTTTTATAAACCAATTCAAACTATTCTTGGAACAAACTTGTTTTCATTTTCAATTCTTTATTTGAAACAAAGATCATTCTCTTTTCTTGAACACAAAAGCCGCATCAAGCTTTCATCGCTCTCTCTCCTTGTGGATACAACCCGTATAGCCACTTTGCTACTACGGAAGAATCACAAAAGCAGTAACATCGAACCACACTCTTTTTACTTATTCTTGTGCTTGCTTTTTGCTGATCAAATTTTGGCGCCGTTGCCGGGGAGGGAACGGCTTTATTGTTCAATACTAAAAATTGTTCTTTATTTTTTGTGTAGGAGAAGTACCAAGGAGCTCACGATCATGGGAAGCGAAATAGGTGGCCAAGGACATTGCGCGAGGATTCATTTGTCCTCGGAAAAATTTGTGTAAAAGCGAGTTTTTCCGATTGAAGTACTAACAAACACGTTTGCAGGGTTGCCGAAAGCCGCTAAAAAAATTGCTTTCTAAATCTTTTAGTTCCATTGAATGCTTCACCTTATACATGTGTAATAAACTCAACAGAAATTCACTTGTTACTTAATTGAAATTTAGATTAGACTTTTGCAATTAAGGCACGTGTCTATTTCAATTCATTTCAATTTTTATTGAAGAGTGATTGGTTGCTAATGTTGCATATTTAATGTCACATTTCTATACTTATTTTAGAATAAAAGCCTACATTGTCCTAATTATTTGTTTAATTTATTTGCAGGCCCAATCCTTAAGGAGATGAAGAGAAATGAGCGCAAAAGCCCACCAGAATTCTGAATTAAATCAGAATTAATTCGCACACACAAAATTAGGGCAAAATCAAGAGGTTGAAACCGGTTGAGAAGAATCCTCTCAGGATCGATCGGTTAAAGCCAAGAATCCAAGGCCATTTCTTCAAAATCTCGGAGCCAAACTGCAAAACCAACTCCAGATAAAGTTAGAGGGAGAAACCGAGGAGACCCACCAACAGGGTGTGGCCACCTGGCCACACCCTTGCCGCGGAAACGCGGCTTGGGCCGCGTTTCTGCGGCTTTGTTGGGGAGTTAGGGGGAGCGTTTGCTCCCCCGACCTCCCCGGGATCATGGTAGTTAGGGTTTTGCCTATAAAAGGCCTGTACTTGCGCTGAAAATGGGACGTGAAGGCAGATTAGGATTTAGCCTAGTTTTTCATTTCTTAGTTTAGATTTTTGCTTTTCTTTTTCATGTAATTTAGTTTTCATTTATGTAATTCTGAGGAGATCAACTTTCATCGAAGAACAAGACTGAAGCTTGAGCTAAAAGTGACAATTGGTGTAAGGTTTTATTTCTTTTATTCGATTGTTATGAAATCAAATCAATGCTATTTCCTTGTATGTTCTTTTTAGTTCTCTTCTTCTTTTCTATTTTACCTTTCTTTTGGTACAACTGTCTTCCAAGTGAGTCTAAAAGCATCGAAGAGCCTTGCCTTTGCGAGTGCCACCGATAGCTCATGACGATGGAATTGAGAGTCTCTCTGTATCATTTCATGCTTGCGTATCTTGATGATGTAATGTGGAAGAGACCAACACTCAACTCTTATGGGCTATGCGCTAACTGCCTCCAATTCAAGGTAACATTGAAGCTAAGAACTCAAGGTAAGCTTTTGGTGAAAAGAAGGTAAATATTTATTTTCTTTTCTTTTTCATTTCTGTAAATTAAAGCACTACATCTTCCAACTCTATCATCTCCACTTCATTGTACTTAGTCGCTTTTCATCGTTTTCTGATTTTCCACCTTCTTCATCTTCCATTTTCTTTTAACTTTAAGATAACTTTCTTTTCTTTTTCATAACTAAAAATAGAGAAGAACCTTCGTTTTATTTTCTTAAAAGATTTCAATAAAGAACTGTAACGCTTCCATCGCAAACCCTCCTTGTGGATCACAACCCGCATAGCCACTTGCTATAGCGGAAGAATTGAGCACTTGCACATCTTCTTTCTTAAGTTCTATAATCTCGTATTTTGTGTGCAGGTTTAGCCTCATCAAATTTTGGCGCCGTTGCCGGGGAGGGTAACATGTTTTTTATTGAAATCTGAATTTTTATTGAAAATTTTTTAGAACTAAACGAATTTTCTTCTCTGTTGCAGGTTACAGGGCAAACAAAGCAGGAAAATAAGTTTGCAGTGACATACAAGTGGTATTGGGCCTCTGCTCTAGAAAGCAGAGACCCATTGCCCTCTGAATTGCCGCGTTTCCACGGCAAAAGCCGCGGATCCGCGGCAATAAAGAGCTGACTACTAACAGGTTTTTGCAGGGCTGCTAGCTTTGCAAATTCTAGTTTGCTGCAATTATTTATTTCTTATATGCCATCACAAAAACCTGCTAATAATAAACAGTAAAAAGTTTGTTGCAAAAGTTAAAAATTGATTAGACGTTTGCATTTTAGGCACGTGTCTTTTCAATTCATTTATTTTTTTTTACTGTTGAAGAGTGCTGAGCAAGGTACGTATGCATTGCATTTAGCATAGGACTCACTTCTTGGTTGATTTATATCGCTTTGAGTGAATCTTACATATCTTGTACACTTGCACAAATTGATCTTAAGGGCACTAACCCATTAATAAGATAAGGTGGGGATTTGATCACCCTTCCTTAGCCCAAAAATCACATTCCAAGCACTCACTAACCCAAGCCTAACTAAAATTGAGTAGACGTTGGCCCTAGGGACATCTCGGACTCAATTAGGAGATTATCCTAAAGGGGAAAAATGTTGGAATCTAACTCCTGCAAAATCAGTGTCTAGGAAAGGGATTGAGGGCCGAAAGCCCGAAGGTTGGTGGTTATTTAATTAAGGAACGTTTTTGACGGAAAACCTCCCACCAACCTTGCCCTGACCTGGCTGATTAGCTTGTGGTTAAAGTCTACATTAGACCTCCCGTGGACAGTCTAACCAGTTAGGAGTCGTCTAGGTCCTAAGTCTACCCTAACTTAGGCTAGAATTTTTTCTTTTTTGTTTGTTTATTTGTTTGTTTTTCTTTGTTTGTATTCTATTGTGTGATATGGACTATAATAATAATTTTTTCAACTACAATAATAATCCATATTACACAACGAGTTCATTTTCGGATATTACCAACCCGGCATATCATAACTTTGACCAACCTAGTGTGCCGGATTGGTCTTATCCGAATCAATATGACCCATACCCCCCATCTAATAACTATAATTTCCATAATGATTTCAACTCTTCACCGAGTCAGTGGGGATTCACCTCCCCCGAGCATAATTTCCAACCACCTTGCCCTCCTTCTCCACCCAGTCCACATTATGTTCAAGATTCATACTTAGTTCCACGCGTCCAAAATAGGAAACCATCAATTATGGAAATGAGTATGCGTGAGTCCAAACACAAATCCAAAAATCTGATGGACTCACAATTTCACTACCATTTCCAAGACAATTCTTCATCTTTTCATCAAAATAATGAACCTATCAACTATGAAAAGATGCTTAAAGCCATGACTCAGGCTCAAAACACTCGTAATCGTGACATAGATATGATGGTCGAGTCTCTACGTTCCCACCGTCCTGATGTTACTAACTATTCTGTTAGAGCCGAAGAGTCATGTAGTTTTGGAAATCAAGATTCCTTTTCAGCACAACCATTTGAACTCACCCAAACTCCAAATGATATTGATAGTTTGGCTAGTTTACCTTTTCCTGAAATAGAACTTGAAAATGATTATGATCCTGAACCCCAACTTAGTGATTTAATTCTATTTCCTGATTCGATTATGACTCCGGTATCTTCACCTGACTTCAATCTTTTCCCGGAGTCAACATTGGATCCTGTACTAATTCATAAAGAAATTGAATCACCCATCTCTGAGGATCATGTTGAACTTGACCAACTTTACAATTTTGAAAATCCCATGGATAAATTGGCAAGTTCTCCAATTTTTGATATTGAACTCAATGAGATATGTGACCTAGATTCTCACATATGTGATCCAACTCAACTTTCTGAATCAATATTGACTCCTGTTTTGTTACCAAACTTGAATAATATTCTAGAGTCAGTTTTGATTCCCCCACCTATCATTCCTGAACTGGAATCACCCATATTAGGTCACATTCCATTGTTGGAAAATACATGTGGACTGGAGTCTCAACTTCTTGACTTGGACCCAATTTCTGAACCTATTTCGACTCCTGAACCTTTACTTGACTTAAGTCACCTTCCTGAGTCGGTATTAGTTCCTGTCCTTCCTGAGTCCAAGTCAACTGTTCCATCATTTCATACTCCATTCTGGGACGAGGTGGTTGATAAATTTGACTTCGAAATCAATTATGGAATATGGAAATTAGATGGGGTCAAATATTTAATAAAAATCCTTCATGGATATATCTTTTTAATGGGTTATATTAAAGATAGTGCTGGTGGGTTCCTCCGAGACCCAAGAAAAGTTGATTGGGCCATGTTTCGTGGACCAATCAGACCACCACCGGAACCACCACCTTAAGGTAACCATTTTCCTTCCCTTTCTTCTTTTTCATGCATCTATACATTAATTCATACATTGAGGACAATGCATGAGATAGGTGTGGGGGAGGGTCTAACATAACTTTTCTTTTTCTTAAAAAAAAAATTAACACTTTTCTTTACTTTTAAAACTTTTTGAAAAATAGAAACAATATTTTGACTTATTTTTGTAAGAAATTAAGTTAATTTTAAGGAATAGGAAAATCCAAATTAGGATTTCTTATACTTGGTCAAAATAAGATTATTTGTTTGATTTTTAGAGTTAGGAAGATAATTTGTCAAAGTAATTTAGTCCTGATCTTTACCTTGATGAAATATGCACACTTCATACACTTACACACTTAGGGTTCAAAAATAAAGATTCTTATGCCTTATAAAAATATATATATATATATATATATATAAACAAATCTAATTATTGATTAGCTAGGTGCTTTGGCCTAAGAAAGCCTTAGTATTTATGCAAAAGATAATTAGATGAGTTTGAAAAAAAAAAAACAAGTCTAATTATTGACTAGCTAGGTGCTTTGGCCTAAGCAAGCCTTGGTATTTATGCGAAAGATGATTAGATAAGTTTGAAAAGAAAAATCCTCTGATTAAGCTGGGTATTTGTGCCTAATAAAGCATAAGTATTCACGCCTAAAAGAGGTTCATATAATAAAATCCTTAGTTTTGTGGCCTTATTTGCTCGAGTCCTTTAAGTCCTTGGGGGTGTTTTCTCACCTGGTGCCCTAAGACCGTTTGGTTTGGGAGTTATCGATTAAAGGCTCGTTACATGGGCAGATTAGAAAGCCTAATAAAACTAAGGAATAATACCACAAAAAAAAGTATATATATAAAAATAAATAAGGCATAAGAGTTAGAGTTAATGAACCCTAAGTCAAAATTTTCACAGTCACAAGGTGCATATGACTTAGGGTAAAGTAATAGACTAGATGAGAAGTACAATTTGACTCCTTACTTTGATTGATAACAAATTTTTGAATAGAGACTAAGTTTAGGAATGAAAAATTCGGCTTTCCTATAACTTATAGATTGCTTAGATCTTACAATCATATTTCAAATATTTTCTCTTTCAAAATGCTTTTCGAAAATACTAACTATTTATTTCCCTTTCTTTATGGATTTTGTGGGTGCAATTCGCTGAAAACCCTCACGAGACAAAACTCGTCCTCTAGGGGAACCTAGAGGTTTAACGGCTTGTTGCACATGCTCAGTGCAAACGCGTGACCTGCAAAAGTGGTCTAATAATCCTTAGTATAATTTAGTTGTTTTGCTCGAGGACGAGCAAAAGATAGGTATGGGGGTGTGATTGGTTGCTAATGTTGCATATTTAATGTAACATTTCCATACTTATTTTAGAATAAAAGCCTGCATTGTCCTAATTATTTGTTTAATTTATTTGCAGGCCCAATCCTTAAGGAGATGAAGAGAAATGAGCCCAAAAGTCCACCAGAATTCTGAATTAAATCAGAATTAATTCGCACACACAAAATTAGGGCAAAAATCAAGAGGTTGAAATCGGTTGAGAAGAATCCTCTCAGGATCGATCGGTTAAAGCCAAGAATCCAAGGCCATTTCTTCAAAATCTCGGAGCCAAACTGCAAAACCAACTCCAGATAAAATCAGAGGGAGAAACCGGGGAGACCCACCAACAGGGTGTGGCCACCTGGCCACACACTTGCCGCGGAAACGCGGCTTGGGCCGCGTTTCCGCGGCTTTGTTGGGGAGTTAGGGGGAGCGTTTGCTCCCCCGACCTCCCCGGGATCATGGTGGTTAGGGTTTTGCCTATAAAAGGCCTGTACTTATGAAAATGGGACGTGAAGGCAGATTAGGATTTAGCCTAGTTTTTCATTTCTTAGTTTAGGTTTTTCCTTTTCTTTTTCATGTAATTTAGTTTTCATTTATGTAATTCTGAGGAGATCAACTTTCATTGAAGAACAAGACTGAAGCTTGAGCTAAAAGTGACAATTGGTGTAAGGTTTTATTTCTTTTCTTCAATTGTTATGAAATCAAATCAATGCTATTTCCTTGTATGTTCTTTTTAGTTCTCTTCTTCTTTTCTATTTTACCTTTCTTTTTGGTACAACTGTCTTCCAAGTGAGTCTAAAAGCATCGAAAGAGCCTTGCCTTTGCGAGTGCCACCGATAGCTCATGACGATGGAATTGTGAGTCTCTCTGTATCATTTCATGCTTGCGTATCTTGATGATGTAATGTGGAAGAGACCAACACTCGACTCTTATGGGCTATGCGCTAACTGCCTCCAATTCAAGGTAACATTGAAGCTAAGAACTCAAGGTAAGCTTTTGGTGAAAAGAAGGTAAATATTTGTTTTCTTTTCTTTTTCATTTCTGTAAATTAAATCACTACATCTTCCAACTCTATCATCTCCACTTCATTGTACTTAGTCGCTTTTCATCGTTTTCTGATTTTCCACCTTCTTCATCTTCCATTTTCTTTTAACTTTAAGATAACTTTCTTTTTCATTTTCATAACTAAAAACAGAGAAGAACCTTCGTTTTATTTTCTTAAAAGATTTCAATAAAGAACTGTAACGCTTCCATCGCAAACCCTCCTTGTTGATCACGACCCACATAGCCACTTGCTATAACGGAAGAATTGAGCACTTGCACATCTTCTTTCTTAAGTTCTATAATCTCGTATTTTGTGTGCAGGTTTAGCCTCAATCAAAGAGTGCTGGAGAAGAGATACGTGTGCATTCATATAGAATAGGACCAACATTTTGGAGTGATTTATCGCTTTGAGTGTTACCTTGTTGTGAATAAACTGTACACTTGCACAATTGACTTTAAGGGCAAAATCCAAATAAACAAGATAAGGTGGGGATTTCATCACCCTTCCTTAGCCCAAAAATCATCTCCAAGTACACTCACACTTTCTCAAGCCTTAACTAAAAATCAATAGACGTTGGCCCTAGGGACATCTCGAACTCTCTAAGAGATTAACCGAGGTTGGAAATTGCAAGAACTATACTCCTACAAAATCGGTGTCTAAGGAAAGTGGATTGAGAGGTAAAGCCTCGAAAGCTCCGTGGTTTGGTGTAATTAGGGCCATCGCTCACGCCCGCATGCCTTCCCCCGAGCTTTGCCCTTTCCTGGCCGATTAGCTTGTAGTCGAGTTCCTGCAACAACCTTCCCCGGAGAATCGACCAGTTAGGATTCATCTAGGTCCAGGTACCTTAGACTAAGGCTTGGTGGTTGTTTTTCTCTCTTTTGTTTGTTTTTTATTCTTTTCGATTGTTTGTTTGTTTTTACGTTGTTTGTGGTGTGCTGCATGCTAGAGTGGGTGAGAAATCCTGCAACTTCTAGATTAACAAGAAACACTTCCTACCCTTGCATTCAGAATCGGTGATGGCGTCACTTCAGGATAGATTTTACCCGATCAGAACCTCACTTCCATCTTGCATAAAACTTCCTGAAGCAAACGGAAATAACTTCGAGTTTTTTCCTCAATTCATCAACACTCTCCCAAAGTTTCATGGTTTAGAATCGGAGGACGCATACTTCTTTGTTAGGGAATTTGAAGAAGTGTGCTTCATGATGCGTATACCCCAACTAGGAAACGATGCCATTAGGTTACGTTTCATCCCTTTTTCCCTAAAGGACCTAGCGAAGAAATGGTTGTACAGTTTGGCGGTAGATTCTGTCACGACGTGGGATGATTTCGTCAAGGCCTTCTTGAAGAAATTCTACCCAATTCACAAAACTACCCTCATTAGGAAAAATAACATGCAGTTTAGGCAAGAACCGAGCGAACCATTTTGGAGATACTTTAAGCGATTCAAAGATCTCCTAGCTCAGTGCCCTCATCATGGTGTGGAGAAATGGCGTCAGTGCCAGATTCTCTACGATGGCTTAGATTATCAAACGAAAACCCTTCTAGAAACCATGTGTTAGGGAGGGTTCTTGCAAAAGGATGAGAACTAGGGTTGGAACTTATTTGAGGATTTAGCTGAAAAAACCCTGCAGTGGGAGTCAGCCTCGGAAAAACCAAGGAATTCACAATCTATAGCTTCAAGAGGAGGGCTCCTATCTCTAGAATCATCCATAACTGCATAAGCTAAGATTGCAACCCTAATGAGGAGAATAGAGACTCTAGAAACAAGAGAGTCAGCCAATGTCAACTAAATCAACCCACCACCAATTCACAATCTGGGTTGTTCATACTGTCAGGCACCAAACCATGTCTTTGAAGAGTGCCCCGTTTTCCATACCCAGCAAGTGCCACCGGAACACCTGAACGCGGCTTACTCACGGCCGCCGCCTAATCCCTACTCGTAAACATACAATCCAGGTTGGAGGAATCACCCAAATTTCTCCTGGGCCCAGAACAATCCTCCTAGGCCTAATTTCTCCAACAATTTTCACCATCTCAGTCCTCCACCAAATTTTCCCAGTCAAGCTCCATCTTCCTCCTCTCAAAGTTCACCAATGGAAAAGAAATTCAGTAAGTTGGAGGAGAGTATGGAAGCTTTCATGAAGTCCCAAACTGCTTTTATGCAAAACTAGGGACAAACGCTGAGCAACCATTCACAGGCTATATCGAGATTGGAAATGCAGATGAGTCAATTAGCTAGCTCCCTAAGTGAAAGACCCAATGGTACTTTACCTAGTCAGCCGCTAATTAACCCAAAAACCTCCAATCAAGCATATGAAATTCAAGATCCATCGATCAACCAGTGCAATGTTGTTCACACACTTCGATCTGGAAAGAAGGTAGACAACCAGGTCTACCAACAGAAAAGTCCACTCCATCCTGATCCTACTCCAGCCTCCACCTCTGCTAGTTCCTCCCAAACTGCTCCTCAAACATCTGACGAGGACAAAGCTGCCGAACAAGTTCATAAGCCTGTAGCACCCTTTCCCAATAGGCTTAGGAACAACAATAAGAATATGCACATTGAGAAGATGCTAGAGATGTTCAACCAGGTCAAATTGAATGTGCCACTTCTTGACGCTATCCAACAAGTCCCAGCTTATGCAAAATTTCTTAAGGATATGTGTACTAAGAAGAGAAAGACAAATGTGCCCAAGAAAGTGTTCTTGGCAACCAATATTAGTGAAATTCTGTCTGGTTCCATTCCGGTGAAATACAAGGATCCCAGATGTCCCACCATTTACTGCACCATAGGACAGACCGAAATTAGTAGAGCACTTCTTAACCTGGGAGCAAGTATCAACTTGCTACCTCTCAGTATACCAGTAACTTGGGTTGGGCGAGCTAAGCCCAACTCGAGTCACCATTCAGCTAGCTGACCGATCTGTGAAGATCCCGAAAAGGGAAATCACAGACGTCCTTATCTGGGTCGGGGATTTCATTTACCCCGTTGACTTCATTGTACTTGAGACCCAACCTGTGTCCAATCTTAGGTCTCAAACTCCCATCATCTTAGGGCGCCCATTCCTTGCTACAGCCAATGCCATAATCAACTATAGGAATGGGTCCATGCGATTAACCTTTGGAGACATGATGAAGGAAGTAAATGTCTTCTATCTTGGAAGATAACCTAGGGATGTCAATGATCAGACATTTGAGGTCAATTCTATTGAAAATCTGACCAGTGAGCATGAGGAAAACATGGAAATAAAAACGGAGGCAGAATTTGATCTGGAGGCTGAGGATTTTAATCTAGACCAGATCGTAGATTCAGCAGTGGATTGGGCATCAAGTCCAAGTGTACCTCATCATAGAATTGAAAGCCTGGAGATTGTATCCAATGAAGCAACACCTTCCCTAGAGCTAAAAGCCTTACCTGAACTCCTCAAGTACGCCTACCTGGGCGGAAAGGACACCTTGCCAGTCATCATAGCATCCCATTTGACTGAGCAACAAGAGGACAACTTAATGTCTATTCTGAAAAGACATAGGGAAGCCATTGGATGGACGATGAAGAATATCAAAGGGATAAGTCCAGCCATAGTGCAACATAGAATCCATTTAGTCAATGAAGCAACCCCCAGGAGGGACCCACAACGCAGGCTTAACCCACTCATGCAAGAGGCAGTTAAAACGAAAAATTTGAAACTATTAGATAATGGGATCATTTATTCCATTTCTGATAGCCAATGGGTTAGCCCTGTTCATGCGGTCCCAAAGAAAGCTGACTTCACGGTAGTTGAAAATGAGCAAAAAGAGTTGGTGCCGACAAGACTGCCTACCAAGGTTCGTGTCTGTATTGACTATAGGAAGTTGAATGAAGCTACCCGTAAAGACCACTTCCCGCTACCCTTCATCGACCAAATGCTTGAGCGTTTAGCTAGACATGAGTACTACTACTTTCTAGATGGGTACTCGGGATACAACCAAATCCCTATTGCTATAGAAGACCAGGAAAAGACCACGTTCACCTGCCCGTTCAGAACCTTTGCTTATGACGCATGCCCTTTGGATTGTGCAATGCTCCCGCAACATTCCAACGGTGCATGCTTAGTCTTTTCTCCGACATAGTAGAACATTTTCTTGAGATTTTCATGGATGACTTCTCCATCTACGGAGACTCATTTGATCAGTGTCTTCATCACCTAGAGTTAGTGCTGCAAAGATGCAAGGAGAAGAACCTAACTCTAAACTGGGAGAAATGCACTTCATGGTGAGACAGGAGATTGTCTTAGGCCATGAGATTTCTAGGAGAGGCATTGAAGTGGATAAGGCTAAAGTAGAAGTGATTGCTAAGCTTTCACCACCCAAAAGCATCAAGAATATTAGATCCTTTCTAGGGCATGATGGGTTCTACCGACAGTTCATTAAGGATTTTAGCAAAATCGCTAGGCCCTTAACCAACCTTCTCGCTAAGGACGTGCCCTTTGATTTTAACGACGAATGTTTCAAGTCATGGGGGAAGCTTAAGCAAGAACTTATTTCTGCGCCTATCATTTCTGCTCCTAATTGGGCCCAACCATTCGAAATCATGTGCGATGCCTCTGATTTTGCTATTGGCGCTGTTATAGGACAGCGCATCGATAATAGGCAGCACGTGATTTATTACTCGAGTAGGACCTTGAATGACGCCCAACAGAACTATACAACGAGTGAGAAGGAATTCTTGGTCGTTGTCTTTGCGTTAGAGAAGTTCCGGCCCTACTTGTTAGGTTCGAAGACGGTGATTTTTACAGATCACTCGGCTCTGAAATACCTCATCACCAAGAAGGAAGCAAAAGCCCGATGATTTGGTGGATCCTTTTCTTCAAGAATTTGACTTGGAAATTCAGGATAAACGAGGTATAGAAAATGTGGTCGCTGATCATCTCTCACGAATTTCGAACGCACCGATCATACAAGCTCCGATCAACGAGGATTTTCCAGATGAGCACATCCTGGCCATTCTCAAGGAACCCTGGTATGCGGACATTGTTAATTACCTGGCCACTGAACAATTACCCACTGACTGGACAAGGCAAGACCAATACCGCTTCTTTGCCCAAGTAAAGTACATCTTCTGGGAAGAACCGTATCTTTTTAAGTATTGTCCCGACCAAATTATTAGATGATGCATACCACAGGAGGAACAGAGGAGTGTGCTCAGCTTTTACCATGACCTTGCATGCGGAGGACACTTCGGTCCCTACAAGACTGCAGAGAAGGTTCTTCAAAGTGCGTTTTACTTGCCCACTTTGTTCAAAGACTCATACCATTTTTGCAAGTCATGCGCAAATTGTCAGAAAATTGGGAAAATTTCAAGAAGAGACATGATGCCCCTGAACCCGATCCTGGAAGTTGAAATTTTTGATGTTTGGGGTATCGACTTCATGGGGCCATTCCCTAATTCCTTCGGCAACCAGTTCATTTTGGTTGCTGTAGATTATGTCTCTAAATGGGTAGAAGCTATGCCAACTAAGACCAATGACAACAAAGTGGTTGTCAAATTTCTCAAAGAGAACATCTTCTCCCGATTTGGCACCCCTAGAGTGATAATTAGTGATAATGGATCGCATTTCTACAACAGAGTTTTTGAAGCTCTGATGCGGAAATATTCCATCAATCACAAGTTGTCTACTCCGTATCATCCCCAGACAAATGGGCAGGTTGAAGTCACCAATCGACAGATCAAGCTCATTCTTGAAAAGACTGTCGGACAAAACCGAAAGGATTGGTCGGTCAAACTCAATGGTGCATTGTGGGCTACCGCACTGCTTTTAAGACAGTTCTGGGGATGTCTCCGTATAGAATCGTATTTGAAAAAGCCTGTCATCTGCCAGTCGAATTAGAACACCGTGCCCTATGGGCCATTAAACAACTCAATTTTGATCTGACCAAGGCCGGTGAGCTAAGGAGACTGCAGATTTCAGAATTAGAGGAGATACGGAATGAAGCCTATGAGAATGCTCGGATCACCAAAAGCAGGACTAAATTTTTTCATGACCAGCTCATAACCCGAAAAAACTTTGCCCCAGGAGACAAGGTTCTGCTGTATAACTCTAGGCTTCATATTTTCGCAGGGAAGCTGAAGACTCGTTGGTTTGGACCGTTCATCGTGCGCACCATTTTTCCACACGGTGCTGTGATTATTGTAGATCTTAAGAACAACGCGGAATTCAAAGTGAATGGGTAAAGACTGAAGCCCTTCTTGACCACTGAGCCTATGATTCCGGATGATAGTGTGCTGACTCTTTTTGCCCCGTCATACACCTAACCAAAAAAAAAGGGGGTTTATTTGTTTATATGCTTACCCCTTCTACATTTTTTGACCTTTCTTTCGCCTCTTCGCCCTTGGCCGGCCCGAGTCAACGAGGACGGTGACATCATTTCTTCACCCTATTTATTGCATTCGCATTTACATATACATTCATTGAGGACAATGCATTAGATAGGTGTGGGGGGGGGTGCTAACACTTTTATTTTTTCCTTTTATTCTTTTTCTTCTTAAAAAAACACAAAAAAAAAAACAAAAAAAATCTCCAGATTGAAAAGAAATTTCATACTCTTTATAAAAATACCAAAAGATTGTAGGAATTAAGGGAACCTTATTAATGAATCTTTATTTTTGCCTAAATAAACAAGAAAGATTGATTTGACTAAGAATTGAGAAGGTTAAAGAAAATAACTCATACCTTTTATTTAGCCTTAGTAGAATATGCATAAACTACACTCACATGCTTATGCTTGGGATTTAGAGACACAACTCTGAAAAAAAAATGCTGGATAATTGTGCCTTAAGAAGCATGATTACTCACGCCAAAAAAAAAAGAGAGAGAGAGAAATATATCTATATAAATAAGTAAATCTTGATTTCGTAGCCTACTCTACTTGCATATTTGCCTGAAGGGTGTTTTTCCACCTGGTGCCCTAAAACCATCTGGTTTGGGAGTCATCGGTTTGATATGTGTTACATGAGTGAAGTAGAAAGCCTAATGGAACCAAGAATAATAAGTAAATATTAATAAAATTAAATGATATTCAAAGTTGAGTTGAAAAATCCCAAGCACATCACACTTACACATTATGCATATCTATCTAAAGCAAAATAAAAGAATGAGTTAAAAGTACAAGATCCTTTCTAAATTTAAAGAAAAACCATAGTTTCTTCTTTTATGAAGGCTAAAGTATAGGAGGACTTATGAGGGTTGAACCTAATTCTTACATCGTTCGGTCATTTTTACTTAGATGATTGAAAGTTCTTTTTCATGACAGAATTTTTGCTAACAACTAACTACTTTTCTTTACTTACTGGATTTTGTGGGTGCAATCCGCCGAAAACTCTTAGGAGACAACACTCCTCTAGGGGAAACCTAGAGGTTAAAAGGCTTGTTGCACATGCTCAGTGCAATCGCGTCACCTGCGAAAGTGGTGTAATAATTTTCTTATTTTATTTTGCTCGGGACGAGCAAAAAGATAAGTGTGGGGGTGTGATTAGTCTCTAATTTTACATAATTTTCATCACATTCTCATATTTATTTGATATAAAATTCTGCTAATAAAGCTTAACTTGCTTGATCCTAGGTCTATGGTGTGTAAATGAAGAAGAAGACCTTAATCACCATTTAATGGGTGATTAAAGGCCTACCAAGTAGCCATTGACTTTAGGGAGGCGATTTTGTCAGTCCAGGGCATCATATCAGCAAACCAGCAGGCCTACATGATAGGGGACAGACTGGGCGATGCGTTGCCTAAAGCCTGGAGCGCGCGCGCCTGCGCTTCGGGCCACAGGTCACCCACGTGGCCCCTTTTCTCCTGGTGCCTATAAATACTCCCCCTGGTGTCTGAAGAAAAGGATATCCAGAGCTTTAGGATCTTTATGTTAGTTTGATTTTAGAGTTATAGTTGTTGTTGTTGTTGTTCTTCTTCTTCTAGTTTTAGTTTTAGCCATTAGAGTGAAAGAGAGAGAGTGTGTAAAGGTTGTATTTGAAGGTGACAAGCTAATACAAGTAACTACTTCTCTTTCTTCTTTCCATCTAATTGTCTTTGCCATTTACTTTCATTTCCTTGTTGTAGTGTAACTTCCTTTCTTTACCTTTTCTTTTCTTTTGTTTCTTGTAGTGTAACTCCCTCTCTGCACTTCTTTTCCTTTGTTGTTTCTTTTACTTTTATGGCTAACTAACTTTTCATTAGCATGGCTAACTAACTACTAACCCACTAATTTCTAACACTTGATTGATAACCCACATGAGTCAATAGTGTCAAACAAGCCTTGTGCAAATGAGAGTTATGAAATCTTAAGACGAGGGTTCTAACTCTAACTTACATTCAAGTATTTACCTTCTTATATTTCATGCTTAATGGGTTTTTGATGATCTATGAGTTATGTACTTTACTTGTTTTTGTAAGTTAGAAATTTTCCTTTTAACTTTGCAGATACCATTAGTGCACTTGTGTCTTCCCGTATTCTCACCTTTAATTGGATCTTGATATGGGAATGTCCAAGTTTTTGCCGTGTTAAGCTAAGTTATAGGAAGAACTTTCACTCGATTCCACGTGAATGTTCCTATGCATAAGGGGTATACTTGCCTATGATCCATCGTGAGGCTACATCTTCAAGAAGTTAGGGATTAGTGGGAGCAATTAGTAAAAAGTTAGCCATGAGTTTTTACCATTAAGAAAAATCCACTTTTTTACAAACCAATTCAAACTATTCTTGGAATAAACTTGTTTTTCATTTTCAATTCTTTATTTGAAACAAAGATCATTCTCTTTTCTTGAACATAAAAGTTGCATCAAGCTTCCATCGCTCTCCCTGCTTGTGGATACGACCCGTATAGCCACTTTGCTACTACGGAAGAATCACAAAAGCAGTAACATCGAACCACACTCTTTTTACTTATTCTTGTGCTTGCTTTTTGTCGATCACCGGCCGTACGTGGCCCGTGTGGTGCGCGACCAGGCCAAGGAGGGGAGGGGAAGGAATTTGTTGGTGGTGGTGATAAGGGGTGATGGTTGGGTAGAGTTTTGATGGTGGAGATTAAAATACACCTAGAGGGGGGTGAATAGATGTACTAGCTAATCTAATAACAAATGATGCGAAATTAAAAACTCAATTGCCACTCACTATGTGTAACCAAAGAGTGTAGCCGAATTTCCTATGAAGGGCTCTGGACTGTCTCCTCAAGATTCCTCCAGATTAAGAGTTGAGGTGCTATATGAAGCTCTCTTGGTTCAACACTAGTATGGGCACACACAAACTATATCTAGCATATGAATATGTGCAATATAAAGTAATACAAGATATAAGAGAGATAGAGTTAAGAGATAGTGGATCAAACGCAAACACCAAGATATGTTTCGAGGTTCGAGCCACTACTCTTCATCCCCGCCTTCACACAAAAGGATTTCCACTATGTCCACACAGGACCTTCCACAAAGGGACCTTCACCAAGGAATTATAACTTTACACTTGGAGTACACTACTCCTCTCTCACATACAATCACCTCTACACAAGAGGGATAGGCACAAAGCTAAACCACAATCACCTCTACACAAGAGGGATAAGACACAAAGCCAAAACTAAAACACAATCACCTCTACACAAGAGGGATTGGCACAAAGCCAAAGCAAAGAAGAGATTACAAACTTGGTGATCCAATGATCACAAACAAAACTTGGTGATCACAATAGACCACAAACAATTTTTCGCACAAAAACAAGATCCTATAGATATGATTAGAGATGATAGCTCAAGTCTGAGAAAACAAAGTGTTTGGAAAAGAAAATAAAAAAATACTTGGAAAAAATACCAAATAGATATTGAAATAAAGATCAAAACCAATTTCCTAAAGACTCTCTTTTTTTTGATTTTTTCAACACTTTAAAACAAATAAAAGATTAAACTTTTTGGCTCAAAACCTTTTAAACTTGCTGCAAAACACTTGAAAGATGGGAAGAAAAGCTCTCTAAAAATCTTATTGAAAACAGCTTGAGAGAAGCCCTATTTTTAGGCTCTCAAAATTATAGCCGTTGGCAGCTGGAAAAGGTCATTTTTGACCATCCGATTGACCGTCCAACAGTCATATTTCTGATCGTGGAGCCACCGGTCGACCGCCCGCTCGATCGCTCAAGGTAAAACTTGCCCACTGGTCGACTGCCCGGTCGACCGTGCCTGAAGGCACTCAACTCAGCCTGTTGGTAGACCGGTGCTACCCGAGAGTTGGGTAGTTACAGTCGGTCGACCGCCTGATCGACCGACCTTATAGGCTGGCCTTGTGTACGTTCTTGTGCACATCGGTCGATCGACCGATCGACCGAGATCTGGTTCGGTCGACCACCAGCAGGTCAGGCTGGGATAAAAGTTATGAAACTTTGTCTTTTTATCTTCTATAAAATCTTATAAATTCTTATAAATTCTATAAAAATCAGTTCTTATTAATATTTGAAGAATAAATATGTGTGATAAAAAATCAACACATATTGCAAACTATTTGAACTATTTTTGTGATATAGAAATTAATCTTAAACACAAAATCGGTATTTTTCGAAAACCAAACATTGAAATGGAAATCTGATTTTTCTCAAACTTGTATAAATACAAAAACATGATATTAAAACATATTTGAAGCATATTGTGTATGGATAGAATCCAATACACAAGTAAATGATATATCTATATTTTTGACATGAAATCCAGAATAAGTTTTGTTAATTATAAAACTCTAAACACATGAAATGAATCATCAAAATAAGTTTTTCTAAATATATGAAGCAAAGATGTATATAGATGAAATCCAATATACATTAAACCATGTAAACTTGTTTTGATTCTATCTATTCATGAAAATCATATATATGTATATTTGAAATCCAAAATCGAAAACCAAACGTATTGAATTTGTGTGTGTATGTGAACTTGAGCATATCAACACTAGTCTATCTTATACAAGATCTAAACACAAACTCAAACACAAACCAAAGTCTTCTTGTAGAACTCCTTCTCCAAGCTGACACGATCCAAACACGATCCAAAGAGGTTGACTCCATCCGAGTGCTAGATGCGATTTTGACGCGCGAGTGATTGGTCGCTAATGTTGCACATTTAGTATCATATTTTCATACTTATTATAGAATAAAATCTGCATTGTCCTAATTAAATGTTAATTTATTTGCAGGCCCATTCCTTAAGGAGATGAAGAGAAATGAGCCCAAAAGCCCACCAAATTCTGAATATAATTAGAATTAATTCAAACTCAGTGAATCAGGGCAAAATCAAGAGGTTGAAAACGGTTGAGAAGAATCCTCTCAGAATCGATCGGTTGAAGCAAACATCAAAGGCCATTTCGTCACAATCCCAGACTCAAACTGAAAATCCACTGCAGATAAAGCCAGAACGCCAAACCGGGGAGACCCACCAACAGGGTGTGGCCACCTGGCCACACCCTGGCCGCGGAAACGCGGCCAAAGCCGCGTTTCCGCGGCTGTTTGATAGTTGTTAGGGGAGCGTTTACTCCCCCAGTCTTCCCGGGATTCCCCCCTTATGGGTTTTGCCTATAAATACTGGTTTCAGCTGAGCAAAAGGGGACGACCATGCAGAGATAGGATTTAGCCTAGTTTTCCATTTTGTAGTATAGGTTTTGTTTTCTTTTTATGTAACTTCAATTTGTATGTAAGCTTAGGTTAGATGAAGATTCATGTAAGTAAGAGAGAGGCTTATGTTGAGAGTGACACCGATGTACCCTCCTCCTTTCTTCCATTGTTTCTGCAAGCAATAAAGGTAAATACTTTTTTTATGTTCGTCTCTTTACTTTTGTTTTCTTTTGTTTTCTTCTTCCTCTTTCTACTTTACCTCTTTTGGTTTTGTTGAGCTTACAAGTGAATCCAAAAGCATAAGTATAACGATGTTGTCTGAGTGCCAACGATACTTCATGAAGATGTTCTCCTCCTCAAAATCCGTATCATTTCATTCTTGCGCGGCTTGATGATATAATGCGAACGGGGACTGAGCTCGATCCTATGACTTATGCGTTGAACGCCTCCGAAGCAAGGTAGAACATGCAAGGATTCCAGGTAAGTCATCAACCAAACTAGGTAAGTACTTCTTTAATCTTCTTTCCTTTCTTTTATTTCTTAGTTTAGATCGCCAATACGATTTCTTTTACCACATCTTCCAAATCATTTTCACTTTTTTTTTCAATTCATTTGTACATAGTCATTTTCTGGTTTTCTCCACCTTCTTCATCTATCGCTTTCTTTCTAATTTTAACATAACTCTTTTCATTTCTTTAAACAAAGAAGAACTTTCGTTTTTCTTCATAAAGATTTCAATACAAAAACCTTGAACGCTTCTATCGCAAACCCTCCTTGTGGATCACGACCCGCATAGCCACTTGCTATCGCGGTAAGAATTGAGCACTTGCACATGTTTATTCTTAAATCTGAAATTCTTTATTTTGTGTGCAGGTAAAGCTTCAATCAAATTTTGGCGCCGTTGCCAGGGAGGGTAACGGTTTTTATTGAAATCTGGTTTTTTATTGAATTTTTGAACTAAAACAAAATTTTCTTCTCTGTTGCAGGTTACAGGGCAGGAAAAGCAAGAAAAAGGGATTGCAGTAACATACAAGTGGTCTTAGGCCTCTGTTCAAGAAAACAGAGACCAAGCACCCTCTGGATTGCCGCGTTTCCGCGACTAGGGTTGCGGATCCGCGGCAAAAAGGAGATCACTACTGACTGGATTTTTTGCAGGGCTGCTTGCTTTGCAAAATTCTAGTTTTTTGCAACTTTATTTCTTATATGCCATCACCAAAAGCCTGCTAATAAATCAACAGTAAATATTTGTTGAAAAAGTTAAAAAATTGATTAGACGTTTGCATTTTAGGCACGTGTCTTTTCAATTCATTTACTTTACTGTTGAAGAGTGCTGGAGCAAGGTACGTTCGCATTGCATGTAGAATAGGACTCATCTCTTGGTTGATTTATATCGCTTTGAGTGAATCTTGTTTACATATCTTGTACACTTGCACAAACTAATCTTAAGGGCACCAACCCATAACAAGATAAGGTGGGGAGTTAATCACCCTTCCTTGGCCCAAAAATCAGATTCCAAGCACTCACTAACCCGAGCCTAATTAAAAATGAGTAGACGTTGGCCTAGGGACATCTCGGACTCAATTAGAAGATCATCCTAAGGGGGAAAGGTGTTGGAATTTGACTCCTGCAAAATCAGTGTCTAGGAAAGGGATTAAGCGCCGAAAGCCCAAAGGTTGGTGGTTATTTAATTAAGGAACGTCTTTGACGGAAAACCTCCCACCAATCTTGCCCTGACCTGGCTGATTAGCTTGTGGTCAAAGTCTGCATTAGACCTCCCGTGGACAGTCTAATCAGTTAGGAGTCGTCTAGGTCATAGGTCTACCCTAACTTAGGTTAGAATTTTTTCTTTTTTTGTTTGCTTATTTGTTTGTTTTTGTTTGTGTTCTATTGTGTGATATGGCTTATAATAACAATTTTTTCAATTTTAATAGTAATCCATATTACACACCGACTTCATTTTCGGATATTACCAACCCGGCATATCATAACTTTAACCAATCTAGTGTGCCAGATTGGTCTTATCCGAATCAATAAAACCCATGTCCCCAATCTTATAACCATAATTTCCATGATAATTTCAACTCTTCACAGAGTCAATGGGGATTCACCTCTCCCGAGTCTAATTTTCAACCAACTTGTCCTCCTTCTCCACCTAGTCCACAGTATTTTCAAGATTCATACTCAGTTCCACCAGTCCAAAATAGGAAACTATCAATTTTGAAAATGAGTATGCGTGAGTCCAAACAAAAATACCAAAATCTGATGGACTCACAATTTCACCACCAATTCCAAAACAACACTTCATCTTTTCAACAAGACGATGAACCCATCAACTATGAAAAGATGCTTGAAGCCATGACTCAGGCTCAAAACGCTCGTAATCGTGACATAGATATGATGGTCCAAACTCTATGTTCTCACTGTTTGATCAGTTCTGATGTCACTAACCATTCTGTTAGAGCCAAAGAGTCATGTTGTTTTAGAAATCAAGGTTCCATTTCAGAACAATCATTTGAACTTGCCCAAACTCCAAATGATATTGATAGTTTGGCAAGTTATCCCTTGCCTGAAATCGAACTTGAAAATGAATATGATCATGAACCTCAACTTAGTGATTCAATTTTACTTCCTGATTCAATAATGACTCCGGTGTTTTTACCTGATTTCAATCTTTTTTCCGAGTCAACATTGAATCCTGTACCAATTCATCATGAAATTGAATCACCCATTTTTGATGATCATATTGAACTTGACCAATTTTACACTTTTGAAAATCTTATTGACAAATTGGCAAGTTCTCATTTTTATGACATTGAACTCAATGAGAAATGTGACCTAGATTCTCAAATCTGTGATCCAGTTCAAATTTCCGAATCAATACTGACTCCTGTTTTGTTACCAGACTTGAGTAATATTTTAGAGTCAGTTTTGATTCCCACACCTATCATTCTTGAACTTGAATCACCAATATTAAGTTACATTCCATTGTTGGAAAATAAATGCGGACTTGAGTTTCAACTTCTTGACTTGGACCCAATTCCTGAACCTATTTCGACTCCTGAACCTTTACTTGACTTAAGTCACCTTCCTGAGTCGGTATTAGTTCCTGTACTTCCTGAGTCCAAGTCAATCATTCTATCTTTTCATACTCCATTCTAGGACGAGGTGGTTGACAAATTTGACTCCAAAATTAGTTATGAAATTTAGAAATTAGATCGGGTTAAATTTTTAATAAAAATCCTTCATGGATTCATTATTTTAATGGGTTATATTAGAGAAATTTCTGGTGGGTTCCTCCGAACCCACGAAAAGTCGATTGGGCCACATTTCGTGGACCAATCAGACCACCACCGGAACCACCACCTTAAGATAACATTTTCCTTCCTTTCTTCTTTTTCATGCATCTATGCATTAATTCATACATTGAGGACAATGCATGAGATAGGTGTGGGGGAGGGTCTAATATAACTTAGGTTTTTTCTTTTTATTAAAAAAATTAACATTTTCTTTACTTTTAAAAACCTTTTGGAAAATAGAAACAATATTTTGACATATTTTTTGCAAAAATTAAGTTAATTTTAAGGAATAGGAAAATCCAAATTAGGATTTCTTATACTTGGTCAAAATAAGATTATTTGTTTGATTTTTAGGGTTAGGAAGATAATTTGTCAAAGTAATTTAATCTTGATCTTTACCTTAATGAAATATGCACACTTCATACACTTACACACTTAGGGTTCAAAACAAAAATTCTTATGCCTCATATAAAAGAGAAAGAAAAAAATATATCTATGAAAGATGAACAAATCTAATTATTGATTAGCTAGGTGCTTTGGCCTAAGTAAGCCTTAGTATTTATGCGAAAGATGATTAGATAAGTTTGAAAGAAAAAAAATCCTCTGATTAAGCTGGGTATTTGTGCCTAATAAAGCATAAGTATTCACGCCTAAAAGAGGTTCATATAATAAAATTCTTAGTTTTGTGGCCTTATTTGCTCGAGTCCTTAAGTCCTTGGGGTGTTTTCTCACCCGGTGCCCTAAGACCGTTTGGTTTGGGAGTCATCGATTAAAAGCTCGTTACATGGGCAGATTAGAAAGCCTAATAAAACTAAAGAATAATACCACAAAAATATATATATATATAAATAAATAAGGCATAAGAGTTAGAGTTAATGAACCCTTCGTCAAAATTTTCACGATCACAAGATGCATATGACTTAGGGTAAAGTAACAGACTAGATGAGAAGTACAATTTGACTCCTTACTTTGATTGATAACAAATTTTTGAATAGAGACTAAGTTTAGGAATGAAAAATTCAGTTTTCCTATAACTTATAGATTGCTTAAATCTTACAATTATATTTCAAATATTTTTCTCTTTCAAAATGCTTTTCGAAAATACTAACTCTTTGTTTCTCTTTCTTTATGGATTTTGTGGGTGTAATCTACTGAAAACCCTCACGAGACAAAACTCGTCCTCTAGGGAAACCTAGAGGTTTAACGGCTTGTTGCACATGCTCAGTGCAATCGCGTGACCTACGAAAGTGATCTAATAATCCTTAGTATAGTTTAATTATTTTGCTCGAGGACGAGCAAAAGATAGGTATGGGGGTGTGATTGGTCGCTAATGTTGCACATTTAGTATCATATTTCCATACTTATTATAGAATAAAATCTGCATTGTCCTAATTAAATGTTAATTTATTTGCAGGCCCATTCCTTAAGGAGATGAAGAGAAATGAGCCCAAAAGCCTACCAAATTCTGAATAAAATCAGAATTAATTCGAACTCAGTAAATCAGGGCAAAATCAAGAGGTTGAAAATCGGTTGAGAAGAATCCTCTCAGAATCGATCGGTTGAAGCAAACATCAAAGGCCATTTCGTCACAATCCCGGACTCAAACTGAAAATCCAACTGCAGATAAAGCCAGAACGCCAAACCGGGGAGACCCACCAACAGGGTGTGGCCACCTGGCCACACCCTAGCCGTGAAACGCGGCCAAAGCCGCGTTTCCGCGGCTATTTGATAGTTGTTAGGGGAGCGTTTGCTCCCCCAGTCTTCCCGGGATTCCCCCTTATGGGTTTTGCCTATAAATTCTGGTTTCAGCTGAGCAAAAGGGGACGACCATGCAGAGATAGGATTTAGCCTAGTTTTCCATTTTGTAGTATAGGTTTTGTTTTCTTTTTATGTAACTTCAATTTGTATGTAAGCTTAGGTTAGATGAAGATTCATGTAAGTAAGAGAGAGAGGCTTATGTTGAGAGTGACACCGATGTACCCTCCTCCTTTCTTCCATTGTTTCTGCAAGCAATAAAGGTAAATACTTTTTTTATGTTCGTCTCTTTACTTTTGTTTTCTTTTGTTTTCTTCTTCCTCTTTCTACTTTACCTCTTTTGGTTTTGTTGAGCTTGCAAGTGAATCCAGAAGCATAAGTATAACGATGTTGTCTGAGTGCCAACGATACTTCATGAAGATGTTCTCCTCCTCAAAATCCGTATCATTTCATTCTTGCGCGGCTTGATGATATAATGCGAACGGGGACTGAGCTCGATCCTATGACTTATGCGTTGAACGCCTCCGAAGTAAGGTAGAACATGCAAGGATTCCAGGTAAGTCATCAACCAAACTAGGTGAGTACTTCTTTAATCTTCTTTCCTTTCTTTTATTTCTTAGTTTAAATCGCCAACACGATTTCTTTTACCACATCTTCCAAATCGTTTTCACTCTTTTTTTTCAATTCATTTGTACATAGTCATTTTCTGGTTTTCTCCACCTTCTTCATCTATCGCTTTCTTTCTAACTTTAACATAACTCTTTTCATTTCTTTAAACAAAGAAGAACTTTCGTTTTTCTTCATAAAGATTTCAATACAAAAACCTTGAACGCTTCTATCGCAAACTCTCCTTGTGGATCACGACCCGCATAGCCACTTGCTATCGCGATAAGAATTGAGCACTTGCACATGTTTATTCTTAAATCTGAAATTCTTTATTTTGTGTGCAGGTAAAGCTTCAATCACCGAGCTCTTGAATCTACATGTATTAGCTCCAAAATTTCTTTGATGAAGCTAAACACATACTAAAATCTGATCAATAACTGAAACTTTATAAACACAAGATCGTTAGTGCTATAACTACATGAGTTAATCATCATCAAAACTAGAGTGATGGGCCTTTGAGCCAACAGAGATGAGAAATTAAAGTTTGTGTTGATGAAATTGAAGCAGAGGAGGAAGGAAGAGGTTTGGTGGTTGTAGTAGTGGGATTGTGGTGGAGATGGGGGTGGATTTGATAGGAGGTGGGGAAGTTGGGAGGAAGATGATGGTGGTGGTGATTTTGAAGGAGGAAGAAGACGAGGATGTTGGTGGATTTTGGTGAAACTGGACGAAGTGGGAGATGGAGGAGGAGATGAGTTATGATTGAGGAGGAGGATGAGTTGATTTGGGAGGTGGTGGAGGTGGATTTGGAGAATTTGAAGGTCATGGTGGTGGTGATTGAAAGAAGATGAAGATGATGGCGGAGTATAATTTAGCTCAAAAAAAAAATTTAAAAAATCATGAAAAATTCTATAATATTAGAAAACACTGTTTGAAGCTAAAATCAATCAAATCTAACGACTGAAAAGATCAAATCAAACAGTACACTGGGATCAGGTCCCCAGTTCAGACTAGGGTTAACTCTAAGTCTGAAATCAGGATCCGATACCAAACAATAATATAAGTAATCACAAAATAACAACAAGTACATGGACATAAATAGGAAAATATGATCAAAAAATCAGAACATGTATCTGAGTACGTATTTCCTAGAATGGGCTGTTACAAGGTCTAAGGTCTACCCTAACATATACTTGATTTTTTTCTTTCTTTTTGTTTGTTTGTTTATTCGTTTTTATTTTATTATTTTATATGAAATGGATCATAATTCTAATTTTTTTTCCATCCTAATATGAATTCATATTTCATCTCGACCTCTTTTGGCTTGGATATCACCAATCCAACATTACATAATATGAACCAACCAAATATGCATGATTGTTTTTATCTGACTCAATATACTCCCCAATCCCAGTATTATGGACAGGATTGGAATAATCATCTCCATTCTTTACCGAATTAATGGGGATACACCTCTCCCGAGTCATATCGTCATCCACCTTTCTAACATTCAGCTTCATATACATCTTATCAAGATCAACCGATAGAAGAAAAATCCGAGTTGACTAAAAGTCTAGAAGCTAAGCTTGAGTCCCAAAACTAATTTCAAAACATGATGGACTCACAATTCTCTCAAAGTTTTTAAGACCAAGATTTATACTCCCTTTTCAAGTCCCAATGCAACAAAACGAAGAACTGATTAACTTGAAAAATAGTATAGAAGCCATGATTCAATCCCAAAATGATTTTAAGTAGTCCATCAATAGGGTGGAATTAGAAATGAGTCAGTTTCTAAACACAATGAATGATAGTAATGAGAAAACTCCACCTAACAAATTTGATTATTCCTAATTTCTCCAGGCATATTGATAAGACCCAAGAATCACGGTGCCTTAGAAGGTTTAACAATGATTCATTTTCATCACACCATCTTGAACTTGACCAATACTAAATTTTTGACAATGGCAAGTTATCACTTCAATGAGACTGATTTTGAACATGAATATGACCCGATCTTAAATTTGTAATTCAGTTCCAATTTTGAATCAATGTTGACTTCTGTATCCCTACCCGATTAAACCACATTCCTGAGCCAATATTGATTCTCATACTTGTAAATATTGAACTTGAGTCACCTATCTTACAGAGTCACATTCCATTAATGGGATATGAATGTGAAAATCAACTCTTTGATTTGGACCAAAGTCTTGAACCAAACCAGACTCTTGAACCTCAACTTGATTTAAATCAACTCCATGAGCACATATTGGTTCCCGTACCTTTCATTCTTAAGACCAAATCAACCATTTCACTAAAACATTCTTTTGTTGACCAAGGTGTAGGACATTTGACTCCGAGATGATTTTTCAAGATTGATCATTTAACAGGGATGAGTATCACAATAGGATCTTGCATGATCATATTCAATTTGGGGGTTATAATAATGTTGACGAGTTAGAGGTCAAAGATGGGTTTCTTCGAATACCACATTCATTAGATTCGACAATAACGCATTCACCAATCAGACTACCACCGAAATCACCACCAAAACCACCACATTGAAGTAACATTTTTCCTTCCCTCTCGTTTTTTCATGCATATATGCATTTCATTCATACATTTAGGACAATGCACGAGATAGGTGTGGGGGAGGGTTCTACTAGCATAGTTTTTCTTTTTTATAAATATATAAATAATTCTTTTCTTTTAAAACTTTTAGAAGTGGAAAACAATATTTTAATTATTTTAGTAAGAAATTAAGCTAGTCTTAAGGAATAAGGGAACCATACTAAGATTACTTGCTTGATTTTTAAGGTTTGGAAGAAAAACTAGAAAAGTAATTTAGTCTTGATTTTTAACTTGATGAATATACACTTTATACACTTACACACTTGGGATTCAAAACAAAGACTCTTGTGCGTAAAAAAATAATATATAAATATTATATATCCACTGATTAAACTGGGTATTTGTACCTCATAAAGCATAAGTATTCATGCCTAAAAGTTGAATATCACCAATTAAATTCTTTAGTTTTGTGGCCTGATTTACTTGATTCCTTAAGTCCGAGGGGTGTTTTCTCACCTAGCGCCCTAAGACCGTCCGGCTTAGGAGTCACCGTCTAAAGGCATAAGTATTCATGCCTAAAAGTGATGAATATCACTAATTAAATATTAACTCATATTTTGTTACCCAAATTGAGCAACATTTTAGAGTCAGTTTTGATTCTCATACCTGTCATTGTCGAACTTGAATCACCAACCTTACAAAGTCACATTTCGTTATGAGAAAATGAATGTGGACTTGTATTTCAACTTCTTGATTTGGACCCACTTTCTGAACAAATTTTGACTCCTGAACCTTCACTTGATTCAGTCACTTTTCTGAGTTGATCATAGTTCATGTACTTTCTGAGTCCAAATTAATCATTCCATCTTTTCATACTCCATTTTGGACAAAGGTATTGTTGATAATGACTCTGAAACTATTCTGAAAATTTAAAAAATTAGATAGGGTAAAATTCATAATAAAATTCGTTCATGTGCACATCATTATAGTGGGTTGTATTATAGAGGTCATTGGCGGGTTTCAGAGAACTCAACGCAAATTGGATTTGGCCGTATTTCGTGGACCAATCAGACCACCACCTTGAGGTGATTTTTTCTTCCCTCTCTATTTGTTTCATGCATACATACATTCACGATGCATTGAGGACAATGCATGAGATAAGTGTGGGGGAGGGTCTACTAACGAAGAGTTTTTAGATTTTTCTTTCTTTTTCACTTCTTTTAGGAGATTCTTAGAATTTTTCCTTTTGTATAGAATTTTTTCTTTCTAAAAAAAAACTTTTTGAAACAAGAGACAAAGTTTTGATCTATTTTTAAGGAAATTAAGATGATCTTAGAAATTAAGAAAACCTTAATTATGACGTCTTAAACCTAGTTAAAATAATAGATCTTGTTATAGGTTAAGTAAGAAAGATTAGAGAGATAATTTTATCTTGAATTTTTTTCCTTACATAGCATGCACTTCACACTCACACATTTTTGAGATGAAAACAAAGATCTAAAATGCCATAAAATATATATATATATATATATATATATATATATATATATGAAGAAAAAAATCACTTATTAAGCTGGATAACTATGCCTCAAGAAGTATGATTATTCACGCCTAAATAGTGGTCATAAGAAACAAATAATCCCCCTTAGTTTTGTGGCCTTATTTACTCGAGTCCTTAAACCTGAGGGATGTTTTCTCATCTGGTGCCCTAAGACCATCTAGTCTGGGAGTCATCGATTAACGGCTCATTACTCGAGTAAACTAGAAAGCCTAAGAAAACTAAGGAATAAAAAACAAAGAAATAAATATATATATAAATAAATGGCTTGATGGTTAGAGTTGAAATCCCAGAAATCTACATTATCACAAAGTGCATATTATCTAGGCTTTATGAAGGATAAAACATTTGAATTCTTACCTTAATTGAAGACAATATCTTGCATAGAGATTAAGTTTAAGGGAGAATAATTTTTGGTGGACTTATGATCTTAGATCGCTTAAATTTTTGAAAAATATTTTGAAAACTTGCCTCTCTTTCAAAATGCGTTTTCAAAACACTAACATTTATTTTCTTTCTTTATGGATCCGCTGAAAACCTTCAGGAGACAACACTCCTCCTCTAGGTAAAACCTAGAGGTTTAACGGCTTGTTGCACATGCTTAGTGCAATCGCGTCACCTGCGAAAATGGTGACATTTGTAGTATAGTTTTTCTTTTTCTTGTTTGCTTGGGACGAGCAAAAGATAAATGTGGGGGTGTGATTAGTCTAGGATATTGCACTTTTATATCGCATTTTCTTATCGATTTATGAATAAAATATTGTTTCTAAACCGTGTTTGGTCTCTTTTGCAGATAATCAAGACTAGAAGGGTAAAAGGGTAATAAGAGCTTAATTAAATCTATTTTTGGATAATTAAATCTGGATTTCTTAGAGGCCAAGCTAGAGAGTTTCTAGAAGATACATTGAATCTGGACGTTGGCGCGTGCCTGATGAAAATCCGGAAGAAAATACCCGAATCTGAGAATATCTGAAAGGTCCCGAAAGCGAGACGAAACCGCTCACCAAAACCAGGGACTTGAGTCCTTGGTATGGCCGCAAAAACGCGGCTCCGCGACTATCTTGGCGAGCCACACGTCGAGTTTCGACACGTGGCCTCGTCTCGTCTTCTAGAACCTCCTTTTACCTATATAAAGCCCTTCAGGACCTGAGACGCAGGTAGATCAACGAGTAGACTAGGTTTTCTCTTTTCTAATTGTAAAGTAGGATTTTTCTTCTATTTTTATTTTGCATTTTAATTTTGTTTTAAGATCATGTAGTAGGGTTGAGGTGATTCAGAGAGAGATAGAAAGATATTGATGTAATAGATGGTGACAATCTATGTAAAGGTGTCTTCTTTCTTCTCCATTGTGATCTTCTACATCTTCTACATGATACTTAGTTAGTTTTTCTTCTAATGGCAATCAAACTACTAATCACTAATCATCTAGCCTCTTACTTGATAATCCACAAGAATCTAATAGCCTCTACAAGGCCTTACTCTTGCAAGAGCCATTGATGGCTCATGATAATAAATTCTAACATTCTTACATCTAAACCACTAACTTACTAACTTGAAATGTCTTCTTTATTTCATGCTCACCTCTAACCGGTTTTGATGATCTAATAGTAGCTTGCAACTTGTTTTGTGGAATGAATGTGTTTGAATGTGGAAGAACCTTCTTATGACTCATGCTTTGTATCGTCTCTTGAAGTCAAGGACTAGTGATGGCCAAGGATCCATGTGAGCTAACTATCACTAAGAGGTTAGCATGGTTAGTGGAGCAATTAGTAGTTAGTAGCCATGAGTTTTCTTTCATAGTTCCTCCTTTTTTCCTTTATTTTAATAACCAATTTCAAAACTCTTTTTTATTTTTTCATCATTGTTTTCACCATCTTCTTAGTTCAACTTTGTTTCATTTACTTTTTGTTTTCAAACCCACTTTCTAAATTACTTCACCTTTCTTACTTTTATTTTATTGACTCCACAACCACTTCTCATTTGTTTTCACTTCGCCGATTTTATCACCTCCTCCACCTATCACTTCTAGATTTTTTTTTCTTGTTCTTTTTCTCATTATTTTAATAAAGAAGAAATTGTTATTATAACACGTGTTCTTCTATCGCCTCCCGTCCCTGTGGATTCGACCCGTTGAGCCAATGCTATAACTGAAGTATCGTGGGAACATTAGCACACATACATAATCATACTAATTTTATAAAACACATATTTTCAAGTGTTGCTTCCGCCCGATCAGTTATACAAGTACATATAATGAGTATAAGTGAGCAATTAAGCACAAACACTTAATAATCAAGTGTAACTCATTACTTGTGCAAGTATAAACACAAGTTTTAATAAAAACTACATCTAAACAAGTAATCACTACATGAAACGTAAAACAAACATGATCATTAGGCTAAATGCACGTGTTTTAGAACTAGTATATACATAGTAGTTAAACAATAATGAGAATACAAAATATGAATCCATGTGATCATTGGTGTATCTCAAAGACTATCCATGTATATCACATGTCTAATAACATTGCATTTAACATAATTAGCATTAAAATCATGACATGCTAAAAAATATTAATACACAAGCATGTAAACATAAATAGGGAGTTAAAGATAGTTACTAAATCAATGAATCAATCTCTAAGTCTCCAAACCATGGTGTTTTTTCACCAAACTTCCTTGATAGCGATGTATCAATTTGGTATGTCCATCTAACTCCACATGCATCCATCACTAAGGCACCAACCCTCTCACGTTTTGTGAGAGCCCACACCTACATCAAACATAAGAGGTGAAAATTTTAGTACCCATATCTTTTTGGGTCCGTGAGGGTTAGCAACATATAGAACCCAAACACTTTTATTAGCAAATTTAAAGAATTTATTTTATCAAAATAAAATTTGTTAAATGGCCTTTGAGACCACAGTGTGTACATTTGTACACTCTAGCATGCTTATGAGTGGTGTAAGCATGGTGTGCATGTGTATGCCATGATTTTTGTGCATGAACATATAGAATTTGTTTCTTGTGAAACATAGATTCCAACTTGTTGTGATTAAATGCACATTGGCTCAAAGTTGAGCCCAAATAATCAATGTTCTTCTTCAATGAAATAATATCTTTTTCAATCTCAGAAGAAGCAACATGAGAAACAAAATTCTTTTTTTAGAAATATTTTCTTTTTCTTTTAAAACAATCTTCTTTTTCTAGGAGTTATTTTCATTTAAAATTATTTTTTTCTTTTTCCACCAAAATAATTTTCTTTTTAAAAGATTCATTTTCTTTTGAAACTATTTCAAATTTATTTTGAAAAGAATCTTTTTCTTTTAAAATCAAATCATTTTCATTTTTCAATCTTTTTTTCTATTTATAACAATTCATATTTTTTAAGAAGTTGACAAAACATAGCAAGTTCATCATATGACATGTCAACATCTTCATCAAGTTCGGATTCGAAATTTACCTCAAAGGGGTCATCCCCTTAGACCATGTAGCACATATTGAAAGTAACACTTCCATCATCCGAGTCACTCCCCATGTAGTATTATTTTTATTCACCAAGAGAGATAAGGGTGTTTCATACTACAAAAGCCGACTCAAAGTTAGCAACCCTAGATAAATATTTATCATTTAGGGTAGATTTTAAAGCATGATGGCTTTAGTATTAGCCTCTAGATGTTTGCCATTTATAAAATAAGAATCTTTAATAGTGACAAAATAAACATGAATCCCTAGGGCTTTGAGGTACATGGATATCTTAACTTTACAATTTTGGTTGTTAAGAATGTCAAACATGGGAGGTGTTATGAAATTCATATGTGTGTGCAAGCAAATATTGTGATTAGCTAAAAGAGAATCTTTAACTCAAGGTTGTTAGACCCAAATTAAGAGCACCAAGCTCTGATACTAATTGTAAGTCACAAGAGAGGGAGTGAATATGTGACAAGTTAATCAAATTCAAAACTAATGTGAAATTAAAAACTAATTATGTAAAGGAAAACTATAAGGCAAACACACAAAGTATAATATAAGAGTTTAGCCGAATTCTCGATGAAGGGCTCAGGACTATCTCTTCAAGATTTGAGTTGCTACTATAACTCTCTTGGTTGAATATAAGTGTGAGCAAACCAACAACCCAAGAATATATATCAATTTAACATAAGGGAATATCAAGCATGTAAAAGATACAAATTATAATAGCATGCAAGATATAAATACAACTGAGAGAGAGAAAGATGAGCAATCACAAACACGAGAGAATTGTTTCAAGGTTCGAACACACTTGCTCTACGTCTCTGCCTTCAACACTATGAAGGATTTTCACTAAAACGATCCTGCAAGATCACCCGGTGCCGCAACACCCAACGAGTTCGCACTAGAACTCTTGGACTTATAAGTCCCTCACGTGTTCCCGCAAGAACAACACAACACGAATCCACTAGTTTGCCGAGGCCGCACCTTTACAACTTTCCAATACAAGGGGGTGGAACACTTGTGATCACTTCTCTTGATCACAAAAATAACTCTCACAAATAAGGATCCCTAGAGGATTTATATAACAATAGATGACTTAAGCTTGTGTGAGAAAACAAGATAGATTTGTGGAGGAAAACTTAAGAAAACTCTTTTGAAAAAGATAAAGAAAACACTCTTGATAAATTCTCTTTTTGATATGAAAGTTTTAGTCCAAAAACATGTGGAGAAAAACCCTAAGAGAGATTAAAAAAAACTGGCCCTAAAACTTCTCAAAAATCTTATGTAAAACTGGCCAAGAGAACCCCCTTTTATAGGGTTCAGAAAATTGGCCGTTGAGCTCAGTTTTCTGCCCAAACTGAGCTACCGGTCGACCAGCCAATGGTCATATTTATGACCGTTGGGGTTACCGGTCGATCGTCTGGTCGATCACACCCAGGTCAAAGACCTATCGGTCGACTGATCAGTCCCGAGACAAGAAACAGAGAGCACTACTCTTGGCCGATCGACCGCTCGGTCGACCGGGGCCAGATCCAGAGAGTAAACTTTTTAGATCGGTCGACCGCCTGGTCGACTGGCCTTCAAGCCAGGCTTGTGCATGTTGCCTATGCACATCAGTCGACCGCTCGGTCGACCGACTTCTGGTTTGGTCGACTGGTCGGTCGACCACCAGAAGCCTAGGTCTGGGTATTTGGGATTAAAAATTTGGTCTTATAATATCTTATAAAATCTCATAAAATCTACAAAAATAAGTTCATTAAAATACTTTGAAGTACAAATATGTGTGATAAAAAATCAACACATATTATAAACCAATTGAACTATTTTTACGATTTAGAAATTTAGCCTTAAACCAAAAAATCGTATTTTTAAAAAAAACCATGCTTTTAAAATGAAAATCGGATTTTTTCAAAACTTGTTCAAATACAAAGCAAGAAATTAAAACTCATTTGAAGCACAGTGTGTATGGATATGATCCAATACACATATAAGATGAAATATCTATATTTTTAACATTAAGTTCTAACAAAGTTTTGATAAATACAAAACTTAAACACATGATATAGAAATATCAAATAAGTTTTTCTAAACATTTGAACTAACAATGTGTATGGATGAAATCCAAAACACATATAAAATATGTAAACTTGTTTTGATTAACTATATTTATAAAACATAAAGATTTTTACTTTGAAGCTCAAAAGCAAAACGGTATTTTCTAAAATCAAAATTATTCTTATGAAAAACTATATAAATTTTGTGGGTGTGTATATGTGCTTGAGCAATCTGCAACTAATCTATCCTTTATATTTTATCTAAAACACAAAAATCTTAACACTTACAAACACGACACAAGTTTTGAAAATCTTCTCTTGAAAATCTTCTTCTTGATCCAAACCTTGATCCAAAGAGTTAGAATCCTCTTGAGTACTAGATATGATCTTTGAAGCACGAGCTCTTGAATCAACACGTGCTAGCTTCAAAACTTGACTTCGAATCTTTTTGTTGAAGTTAAATACCGACTAAAATCTTGATAGAAAATCTGAAACTTAATGAGCACAAGATCATTAGAACTATAACCACATGAGTTAATCATCATCAAAACTAGAGTGATGGGCCTTTGAGCTAACACCTCATCCTCCAACTCTCTGAGATATTGACCAAAAGGTCCATCACTCTAGTTTTGATGATGATTATCTTATGTAGTTATCATATTAATATCTTGTGATTGTTTAAGTTACATGTTTAATAAGATCATAATTTTTTTTGTATAGTTTCAATAAAAGACTCAAAGTCAAGCTTGAAGCTAACACATGTTGATTCAAGAGCTTAAGCGCAAAGAACGCACCATATACTCAAGAGGGAGTTAAGCTCGAGGAATCAAGTCTATATGCATTGAAGCATATCTAAAAGAATAAAAGAATTCATATATGTAAGATTTAGTTTTGTTAAAATCTTGTTTAGAGTTTGGAAGCTTATTAATATACACATACGCACAAAATTAATATCAAGTTTTCATGCAAAAGAATTAAAAGGTTTTTAGCATTGAATTTAATTTTATAGAATTCATTTTTGAGAAAAACAATCTTGAAAAGATTTATTTCAAAAATACCTTTGTTATTGCAAAAAGAAGTTTTAAATTCATGTTGATTCATGATCACATGTATCTTGTCAAAAGAATTTGTATAAACATATTTTTGCAAGATTTTTCAAAGCATTTTAAAAGATTTTTCAAACAGTTTTTAAAATGCAAAATGTATGAGATTTGGTTGTGTCGGCCGACCGCTCGGCCGACCGCCAGTAGAGCTTGCTCTGCCGGTCGACCACCCGGTCGATCGGATATGCACATGCTTGTGCACGTACCAAAGCTGTGCATATCGGTCCGACCAGTCAACCGCATATTTTGCAAGACTTTATGTTTGTTGATCTCGGTTGATCAACCGGTCGACCACCAGAGGAGTAGAGCTCTCTGTTTGAGCTTGGTCGACCGTGTGGTCGACAGGAGAATCCAATGGCTCTTTTTCTAGCCATTGGAGATCGATCGCCTGGTCGACCGCCCATTAAGCAAATTCAGAATTTTGCCTTTAACGACTACATTTTAATTTGGACATTTCTAGATTATCTCTTACGGCTATTTTGGGTTCTCAACATCTATTTTTGGTCATCTGTAAATAGGGACATTGTAGAAAATGAAAATCACCTAGAGGGGGGTGAATAGGTGATAATGCTAATCAATGGACAAATTAAAAATTAAGATGTAACAATCACCCAACAAGATTCACAAGATGAATGAAAGCAAGTGAATATAGCAATGATGATGATAAGTAAGTAATAAGTGCAAGTAAAGTAAAGTAAGGAGTGCAAGAATGTAAACCAAACGTAAACACAAGGATATGTTATCGAGGTTCGAGCACCCAGCTCTACTCCCCGCCTTCCCCAGAAGGATTCTAGCTACTTCCACTATCACAAAGAAATCACAATTACACCGGAGTACCCAACTCCACAATCTCAATTACAAGCAATTTCTGAGTAGTCAAAAGACCACAAACTCTCTCTTTCAAATGTCTCTTCCCTTACAAAAGGTCCTTACAGAACAATGAGTAGGAATGAAGCTCTTGTGTGCAAGGAGAAAAGAAAATGAAATCAGAGAATTCTTTTGAAAACACTTCAGAAAATGAGAGAATTTCAGCACAAAAATCAAGATCTTTTGAAAGCCTTAAACTTGGAAACTTTTGGAATTTTTCTCTTGTAATTAATTGTTGTAAACAATCTCTCCCCAAACACCCCTATTTATACGAGAGGGCTAGGGTTTAGGGATAAAATAATTAGGATTAATCAGAGAGTATTAAGTTTGAAATATATCCCTTAAACTAATTTTAAACACAAAAAGACAAATTTAAAACAGCCCAGAAAATAGCCGTTTACTGTTCAACGGCTAATCCGGTCGACCGGTCGGTCGACCGTGTTGACACTTAAAAAAGACAAGATTCTCATTGGTCCGAACGATGTCTAAACTTGTTGACATTTACAAAAGACAAGGACAGACAAGTTGAAGACCAGTTTTCACCCACCTCCAAGGGACAGGGAAGCAACTTGGACTCCACTGATCCAGCAAGCAGAACAGTGAACCCGGATTATTTCTAAATAGACCTCAGCAGGTCTAAGATGATAGCATTTAGCATTACATTAGCCCAAGGAGATAGCCTCGTTTGAGAGGCTAGCATCATCCAGAGCATCGCCAGGAAGCTAACTGTTAGCTTCGCCGAAAAGCCTCTTTTCGGACCTCGCCAAGAGTTGCCTCTAGCTCCGCTATGAGCTTCAAAGCGGGCAGCTCCGTTGTCAACCTTTGACCAATCAAATCTCCTGATGAGATCGGATCCAATCTGATCAAATCCAATTAGGATTCAAATATGGCAGGTGATTGCCGCAATCTCTTGACTCTCTTGAAACGAGTAAGAGGATCAGAGAAAATCCTCCAACGATATGGAAAGGATCGAAACAAATCGGAAAGATCAACCGACTTGCCATATCCTAGCCTCGCAGTAAGGCTACTTTCCAGATTCAAACAGATTCGGTTCAATCTGTTTACATATCTTCAAGGGGACGACTATACCCTTGCTCTCCCTATAAATAGCCCGCCAGGGGCACAAGGGGAGGAAGGCTTCCAGAGATCGGCGATCAATCAAAGTGGGCTTCTGCTCCCAAATCAATCCTCTGCTGATCAGGAGAATCGGACTTCTTCATAACGCACCGTGCGTTCTCTAATTCAGAGACCTTTCAAGAGAAATACTTCTCCTTTCAGGGTGGCGATACCCTAGCAACCTCTTTTCCTCAAGGAATCTCCGGAACCAGGCGAGAAGGAATTCCTCACAGAAGGCGGTTTTGAGAAGTAGCAAGAGGGTTCTACCAATCCTCTGTTCTCTGATTCCCGGAACCAGGCGAGAAGGGAATCTTATCGCTCGCATCGTCAAAGGGACAAAGTGGTCGCGCGCTGACCAGACTCCTATCGGCACATTTTTCAGAATCTCTGAGGAGATCTACTTGTAATCTTTTTTAAGAATACTTGTAATTTAGCTCCTCAAACTTTTATTTGTAAGTTTTCCCCTTTTGCAAACATAAAGGAAAACAAGATGGCGACTCCGCTGGGGAAAGTATTCTCCTCTGCTGAGAATCAAGTGTCGCAATGCGACGATCAGACCTTCGGGTCTATCTCTGAATTCAACAAAGTCGGTGCAGCCAGAGCTTCTCTGGCTAAATCTTCAAGGAAAGTCTCTGCGGAGACTGAAAAGTTCCCTGCAAACCTGCTGCGGTGCTCTGGCGCAACAAGGAAGCATGCCCGCAGACCGAGCCCTGCACTCTTGAGAACTTGGTCATCCAGATCGACCAAGGAAGATTTGAAGAAGTCCTCTCTAGGGGTGACCTGACGCTTCGAGCACGAAGCACAGGAAGGTCTTCACGACCAAGGTTTCAAATCAGAAACCAGAGGCAGAATTTTGCCAACACCCCACAGCCCCGCGTGTGGCTATTCAGGTTCCTCGTGAACCTAAGCATCTTCCGTCAAGGCGGATATGGAAGCCCAAGCACAAGTCTCCAACCGAGGTTTCCGGTGTAGTCACGCCGAAACTGCGCCTCTCCCGTGAAGAAAAGGGTAAGATGCCTATCTACCCTAACGATGCTGCCAATCATGAAGTCCTGACGGTGATCATACCGTCGCCCAAATCAAAGGCAGCAAAGCCTTCTGACAGCCTCGCTTTCACAAACGGGCCACCATACCAAAGCATACTCATTGGATCCAAGGCCGCGAGGCTAAGGCCAAAGAGTCATCTAAGGCTAATCCCCTTCGCGGCGGAATAGCGGATAAAGCACCTCAGCGTGCTCCGCTCTCTAGTTCATCAAGCACTAGGTTCGCACCTGCTGGCGAATCTAGATCTGAAGCACTATTCAGTGCTAATCCCTTTTGCAGGGATAAGAAGAACGGAGTATCGTCCCATGTACACTTCGAAAAAGCTTCTCTGCGAAGTTATCCAGGCTCTGTTGGGCCCGACCTACGAGAATTCCTGGTAAGCAAGCGAAGCCGGAGCCCCTCCGAATTACTTTCCCCTGTTGTCAAAGAGGATGCCGACTTGTGACAATCCATTCAACCCGCTGCCGGCTACATCCAACCATGGCTGTATCTCCGCACCGGCAATCGTTGTTTGATCGGTTGTCCGCACATGCTCCTACGAGGCATCGCGGAAGGGGCGCCCCACCAGATCCAATCTCCGCCTCCGTCAATATAACCGGAAGGGGCCGAGAGCGACGCAAGGGGAGTCAGACATCTGATGGTCCCCCTTACAGTTCTCCAGATCCAGATTATAATCC
This sequence comes from Agave tequilana, assembly GCA_038442645.1. NCBI lineage: Eukaryota > Viridiplantae > Streptophyta > Magnoliopsida > Asparagales > Asparagaceae > Agave > Agave tequilana. The sequence goes on from JAVJIF010033826.1 coordinate 72,992, forward strand.
AGGCCTAGGCGAGGTCTCGGTACAAGAAGAAGGTGTTTTCTGAAACACCAGATCCAGGGTGGCAATACCCTACAATTACAAGCAACCTTCTTTCTCGACGGCCCTGATCCCGCCATCACCCAGGCGATCACCCCAATCATCTGATGGAGAAGATGAAGGCAGCGGGTATGCCTCTTCAGCAACAGTCAGTTCTATACAGACGGACAAAGCATCGGTCAATATGACCGATAACGCCAATGACGACCTTCGTCGGCGTTTGGAAGCTCAGGAGCAGACCTCTAGAACTCAGCAAGAGACCCTGGACAATATTCAACAGATGCTCGCTCAGCTCCTCAGCAACCGGAATGATGATACCGGGAGTAATCATGACGAGGAGGGACATCTCAGCAATGATCCGCCCAAGACGGAGAGATCTAAGAGAGGCTCTTCCCTGGATGCCGAAGTCCTTAAAGGCCTTCAAGCTCAAATTTCATCCCTGGCTCAGAAGAATGAATTGAAGAAAGTGGGGGTAGTCCGTCCTTACCCACTGGAATGGGATTCGGTGCCATATCCGCCAAAGTTCAAACCACCAACGTTGCATACGTATGATGGTAAGAGCTCGCCCAATCAGCACATCTACTATTTCCGGTCTCAGACTGGTAATGTCATAAGCAACGACGCCATCATGGCTAGGCTGTTTATTGGCACTCTAAAGGGCGTGGCATTCGACTGGTTCCGAAACCTCCCTCCAGGTTCTATCAATTCCTGGATTGACCTAGAAACTCGGTTCCTCTCTCGCTTCTATGAGGACGACACTGAAGTGACCATGGACAAGCTCCTCTCCACCGTGCAGAAGAAGGGCGAATCTGTCCGTGACTACATTGAGCGGTTCAGAAACTTATCCTTGATGTGTCCAGCAGGGATGCCGTTACCCATGCTCTTACAGACATGCAGGCACAACTTCTTGGATCAAGTAGAAGTTCGCATGGGGGCTGTCAAAGCCCACACTTGGAAGGAATTGGTCGAACAAGCTGAGATAGCTGAGAAGTCGGCTAAAAAGTTCGAGCCATCCCCCCCAGAGGCAAATGGGGTACGAACAGCAAAGGACGCGGCGACCCGCCTCAGTCTTCCCAAGCTAAGGGGAAAGAGATTATGTCCGTAGAGTTATCCGGAGACGTGCAGTCAAAGGCCAAGAAGAGCGGCTTCAACAATCAGGAGCCCAAATTTCCTCCAAAACAGTACTCCTTCAGAGATGATCAGGTGGTCACGATATTCCATCTGCTCCACAAGGGAACAAGCTGAAGCTGCCGGATGCTCGACGTCCTGATGAGATAGGGCGCACAAACGACCCCAAATACTGCCTCTATCATAGGATGATTCACCATCCTACTGACAAGTGTTATGTCCTCAAGGACAGGATACAAGCCCTGATTGACGCCGGCGTCCTCACACTGAAGACGGAGCAGAAGAAAGTCACTGCCAATATGGTGGCCCTTGAATTCGGCACAGCCCAAAAGGTCGTGGTTCCTGACGGGACCTATCCAGCCCCCACACCGCGGTTGGAAATCAAACATTCTTCAGCCATAGCTAAAAATGACAAGGGTCTCGTTCCCTTGACATTGGAGACAGGGGAAGTTATGTGGATACACCCTGACCTCGTCCAAGACGTACAGCGGACGTCGAAGGACTCCAGCAAAAAGGGCAAGTCCTGCAATGTCATCTCTGTCCTGCCAGATGATGACAACCTTACTTCGGCTTCCCTCAGTGACTCAGAAGGAGAAAAGCGTGCTTGCACAGCGCAGGCAGATGCGCCTCAACAGACGGGCACCCGGTCTGGAAAATCATACTTAAGGCAGTATGACAAGTCTACTGACGAGATACAACAGCAAACGACGTCAGCACCAACGCCTACATCCACTCCAGTCCCGACCAAAGGGAGAGAAAAGCCTAAGGAGGTGCGGTTCGACCATGTGTTGAAGAAACCGCCAAGCCAAGGGCTAGACACGCCCTTCCGCTTTGATATATTGGCCCACTTAGCCAATATCCCGGCTCGTATCACAATACACGAACTCCTGCGTCTCTCCAAAGAGACACGAGAAGCGCTCAGAGATGCTTTGGCCAACTCAGAGACTCTTCTGACATGCATACCAGAGGTCTCTAATCATGACGCCCAGTCTTCTTGCCCAGAATGCCATCATGTACTGTCAAAGGTGCCTGCTATTACCTTCACGGCGGAAGATATGCTTCTCAAAGAAAACAAGCATGATCGACCTCTGTACTATACCGGATATATCGGTTCAACATGCATTGAAAGAGTACAAGTCGATCCGGGTCTGCACTCAGCATTATCCCCAAAAGGCTCCTCTACTTCCTCGGCATACCACTGTACAGGTTGTCTGCAACCACCACTACAATATACGGTTTTAACGCCGGGAGCAGCCATCCGCTTGGAAAGATTCGGCTCCGCTGCAGAATCGGAAGCTTGAAGTTAGAAGTGACGTGCTATGTCATTGGTGCTGACACATCATATAACTTGCTGCTAGGAAGACCTTGGATCCATGCCAACTGGATCGTTCCTTCCACTCTCCACCAATGCTTCAAATATGTTGAAGATGATGCGACAGTACGAACTGTCTTTGCCGAAAGGCAACCCTTTAAAGGCATAGAAAATTACTTCACCGACGCCCTCCTGTATCAAGAGGCCGACGGAATGCATGAGGAGCCATTGCCAGATGACAGTGAAAGTGACAATGAAGCGGATTCAGAATCCGAAACAGGCATACCAGCCATTTTGATTGGCGAACCAATTACAGCATGTTTCCTCAATGACCCTCAATGTAATACTCCTTCTGATGAAGAAGGTGAATGGGTAATTAATGACAATATCGCTTTTGATTATCCTGTGAGTATGCGGTCGATCAAATCCATTATGGATGGCTCTCTTCATATGCCCGTACATAAGCCGAGTGTGGCTAGCACATCTGTGGAAGCCATAGAAGGGGCCACGCTGGTAGTCCCTCCTTCCAAACAAGGTCAGTCGCCGATAATCTTCTGCAGAGCCGGCCAGGGAGATTCTCAATTACAGACTCAAACTCAGAGTCGGATGCTCCACAGTTCTTTCATTACGCGCCATCAGCGCGCCATATTATTAAGAAAATGGGTTACAACCTGAAGCAGGGAGGCGGCCTAAACTTTGGAAAAGGGAGGCGCAGTCTAATGCGTAATTTTGTCCCGAAAGGGAAGCCTGCAAATTACTATGATAGTACACGCAGGGGGTTAGGGTATGTCACACCCACATCATCAACAACAGTTCAGGTCAAAGGCGATGGATCAATTCCATCACAGTCGGCTTCATCCTCCGAGTGGGACTCCGATATCAGCATAGGAGAAATGTTCAAAGGCCTCGCCGCGAATATGACTTCAAGCAGTCAATTGGAACCTGCGGAAGCTGCCAATGGTGAACCATGGGCCCAGCAGTTAAGCCTCCAATGGGAAAAATGGTTCGAACTGCGTGACCCGCCTACTGAAGACAAGGTGATGCAGGTCAACTTGGGCAGTCAAGATCATCCCAAACCCATCTTTATAAGTGAAAGCCTATCACTTATAGAAAAGGAGGAATTGATAATGCTCGTAAAAGAGTATATAGACGTCTTCGCGTGGAGCTATGAAGACATGCCCGGACTCGATCCACAGGTCGCTATGCACCGTCTAAACATCAAGCCTGACGTCAAGCCAGTCAAGCAGCAACAACGTCGGTTTCGCCCGAACATTATGGAAGCTATTGAGGCCGAAGTTCACAAGCTCATTGCATGTGGCTTCATTCGGGAGGAGCAACATCCAGATTGGGTGGCTAATATAGTCCCCGTCCTCAAGAAGAATGGCAAAATACGGATCTGCATCGACTACCGTGATCTCAATACGGCCTGTCCCAAGGATGAATTTCCGCTGCCCATCACTGATGTCATGATTGACAACACATGCGGGTTCGAGAGGATGTCTTTCATGGACGGCTTCTCAGGGTACAACCAGATCAAGATGTATCCTGATGACGAGAAGCATACTTCTTTTCGAACGCCATTGGGGGTATACTGCTACACTGTGATGCCCTTCGGACTGAAGAACGCCGGAGCAACCTACCAGCGCGCAATGAGCACGATCTTCCGCGATCACCTCCGGAAGACAGTAGAGTGCTATGTTGACGACATTGCTGTCAAAAGTCGCAACAAAGACGAACATCTTCGCGACCTAAGAACGATGTTCAACATAATGCGGGCTCATCAGCTGAAAATGAACCCGACAAAATCCTTCTTAGGAGTATCCAGCGGCAAATTCCTTGGGTTCATTGTCACATCAAAAGGGATCCATCTGGACCCAGACAAAGTCAAAGCCATCCAGGACATGCATCCACCGAGGAACCTCAAAGAGCTCAGGGGCTTGCAAGGCAGGTTGGCCTACATCAGAAGATTCATTGCAAATCTCTCAGACCGCTGTCAGCCGTTCACCCGGCTCATGAAAAAGGGTACTGCCTTCATATGGGACCAAGCTTGTCAAGAAGCTTATGAAGACATCAAGAGGTATCTCACAAACCCTCCGGTCTTAGTGGCCCCTACATCAGGGAACCATTCTTCCTTTATGTAAAAGCTCTGGACTATTCCTCGGCGCCCTCCTCGCTCAGAAGGACGACAATGGCCACGAGCAGGCCATTTATTATCTGAGCAGAACTCTCATAGGAGGGAATCTCGCTACAATCCTGTTGAGAAAGAGTGTTTAGCTCTCGTCTTTGCCGTTCAGAAGACACGGCATTATTTGGTTGGCCAAACCATACATGTCATCTCCAGGGTGAATCCTTTACGTCTTCTTATGACGAAGCCAGGGTCACTAAATTCAAGATTGGCTAAATGGGCACTTCTGCTGTCTCAATACGACATGACCTTTATTCCTCAGAAGGCGGTCAAAGGCCAAGCCCTTGCGGAATTCTTGGCTGCTCATCCAGTTCCGGAGCATTCAAAACTTCACGAAGACATCCCTGATGAAGTCTTCGAGTCTAATGCAACCTCAGCAGAGGAAGTGTGGCAGATGTTCTTCGACGGAGCATCGCGGATGGGCCCCAAAGGAAAGATTATTGCCGGAGTGGGGGTTGTGTTCATCTCCCCACAGGATCATATCCTTCCCAGAGCATTTTCTTTGATAGAATCATGCTCCAACAATGTAGCAGAATACAATGCTCTGCTCATCGGTCTCCAGCTTGCCCATGGAATGGGGTACGCTACCTCGAAGCTTACGGCGATTCAAAGCTGGTCATCAGTCAAGTCAAAGGCGAATATGAAGTCCGCCATGAGGACTTGGTGCCTTACTATCATACAACCATCAAATTGGCTAGCTTATTTGAAGGCTTCTACATCGGGCATGTGTCCCGATCTCAAAATACCAAGGCGGATGCCCTCGCTGCATTAGCGACGATGCTAGCCTTACCGGCCGACACCGAGTATCACCTCACAGTCGCAACCCGGCATCTCGTATGCTCCAAGCATATGCTAAGGATCCAAGAGGTCCATAATATCTCCGTGGATCTTGAGCCGAGGGATTGGCGCTTCCCTCTCATTGACTACGCTCTGCACGGTCTGCTTCCAGACGATCCCAAAGAAGCGGCGTCCATCAGACGAAGGTCGCTCCGTTTCTACTATGATCCCACTTTGAAGACACTCTACCGTCGCTCATATGATGGTGTCCTCCTCCGTTGCCTTTCCCATTCAGAGGCACAGGAAGTACTTAAAGAAGCACATGATGGCATTTGCGGAGCTCACCAGCCGGGTCCAAAGCTTAAAGACAGGCTGCACAGACTTGGGTACTACTGGCCGACCATGATGGCCGATGCCACCCAATATGCACGAAGGTATAAGGCGTGCCAGGTCCATGCAGACTTCATACACCAACCTTCGGAGTTGCTCCACCCTACTGTTGCTTCATGGCCATTTGAAGCATGGGGAATCGATGTCGTAGGGCCAATCAGTCCCTCTTCGGCAAGAGGTCACCGGTTTATCCTGGCAATAACCGATTACTTCTCAAAATGGGTAGAGGCCATACCGTTGGCCGAAGTCAAAACCTCCAATCTGGTTAGCTTCATCAAACACCATGTCATCCATCGATTTGTGTCCCCAGGCGAATCATCCACGACAATGGTCCTCAATTCATAAGCCAAGGATTCTATCGGTTCTGCGATAAATACCGAATTCAGAATGTGGCTTCAACCGCCTACAATCCTGCCGCCAATGGCTTGGCAGAGGCATTTAACAAGACAATCATCAAGCTGCTCAAGAAGTTTGTCTCCTCAAACAAGCGAGATTGGGACGAAAAGCTCGGTGAATGCCTTTGGGCCTACCGGACTACGGTTCGGACACCGACAGGCAATACGCCTTTCTCCCTGGTATATGGGTGCGAAGCGGTCATCCCATTGGAAATCCAGGTGCCATCATTGCGGGTAGCCTTACTACTAAGATGACATCAGAAGACAATGATCGCCTGCGTCTTCAAGAGCTCGAAGCCCTAGACGAGAAGCGGCTCCAAGCTCAGCAACACATCGAGCTATATCAGGCTCGGATGTCAAAAGCCTTCAATAAAAAGGTCAAGCAAAGAGTCTTCTAGAAAGGAGACCTGGTCTTAGCCGTCAGACGACCGATGATTATGACGCACAAGACCAAAGGCAAATTTCAGCCTAAATGGGAAGGACCGTTTGTGATAGAAACAGTCTATTCAAACGGGGCATACCGCCTTATGACTGCAGAGGGCGACCTACTCATGATGCCGATCAATGGCAAATTTTTAAAGAAGTATTATCCTTAATCGAGGATCCTTCTCTCGATCAAGTTAACATTACACCTCTGATCGAGATCTCCGTGTCCGAAGCACGCACAAAGAGAGCCTTTCTCTTCCTCCAAGTGAGGTCATACAGCCGAAAACCAACTGGGACCTGGCCGTGCACCAGTTATCCTAAAAGACAATCGAGGTTGTGCAGACATCAACCTGATAATCCGACATCCTTAACGATTAAGGATAGAGGAAAATGTTAGCCTTTAAGCCCAACATGAGTCCTCGACAACTCATCATGCTGAGGGGAATAGCATGGCTAGCCCAACTCAAACGGTAGTGGTAAAGGCATATCAAACCCGTTGACAGCTGAGGGTTTGCTGAAAATCCTAAGGGGCCTGTTCCCACTTGATTCCCTCTCCAGAATCACTTACCAATTCTCATCCATAGAATGGTAAGACCACATATTCCGCTGTTACGTTAACATTAAACCTATGACAGCAGTCCCTCATTTCTCCTCGTGAGAACGAGACCTCCAAAATCACCTACCAATTCTCATCCATAGAATGGTAGGACCACACATATTCCGCTGTTACGTTAACATTAAACCTATGACAGTGATTTTCTCGTTTCTCCCCGAGAAGACGAGACCTTTTCCAAATCCAACCCGACTTTTGAACTTGGTGGCTTCTCAACCAGTTATGTCATTGCGACCTCTGAATTGGCAGATAGCCAAGTTTCATCTACCATTGAGCTTAGCGGCGTCTCAATTGGTTATGTCATTGCGACCTCTGAACCAGCAGACAGCTAAGTCTCAATCTTGAGTCCTGTTGACATTTACAAAAGACAGTCTCGATACTTGTTGACATTTACAAAAGACAAGTATCACCTATTTTGAAGCTTGGTGGCTTCTCAACCAGTTATGTCATTGCGACCTCTGAAATGGCAGATAACCAAGCCTCATCTAACATTGAGCTTAGCGGCGTCTCAATTGGTTACGTCATTGCGACCTCTGAACCAGCAGACAGCTAAGTCTCAATCTTGAGTCCTGTTGACATTTACAAAAGACAGGTCTCGATACTTGTTGACATCTACAAAAGACAAGTATCACCTATTTTGAGCTTGGTGGCTTCTCAACCAGTTATGTCATTGCGACCTCTGAACTGGCAGATAGCCAAGTTTCATCTACCATTGAGCTTAGTGGCGTCTCAATTGGTTATGTCATTGCGACCTCTGAACCAACAGACAGCTAAGTCTCAATCTCGAGCCCTGTTGACATTTACAAAGACAGGCCTCATACTTGCTGACATTTACAAAAGGCAAGTATCTTCACTCTAGCCCGCAAAGGGCTGACCTCGAGACTGGCGACGTCCCATTTGGTTATGTCATTGCGACCTCTGAACCAACAGACAGCCATGCCTCATTATCCAAACAAACAAAGACGACAAAAGAAAGAATTTTTATTAAATTCCAAAAGGATGGATACATGGAGGAGCCTATAGGCGTACATGATAAGATCGGATCCGATCTCCGAGCGAAGCTAGCCTCGTCCTCCTGTCATCAGCAGCCTGGGCCAGCGCCTGTGATCTCAGCTCAGCCTCATTGAAATCCACCGCTTGAGCCAGACGAGCTACAACCCCCGCCAAAGTCGCCCTCTGTGACGACTCCCGCCGTGCTAATTCCTCGCTGTGAGCCCTAAGCTGCTCAAGCCGCGCAGTCTCTTCAAGACGCACCGGTGTAGCCTTGGATAAGAGGAGATTTGCTTTCCTGATCATCTCCTCGGCCATCCTAATCTTATCTTCGGCATCAAGAAGAGCACTGGTGGAAGCGTCAATTGCACTCCCAACCTCTACTTGCTCTGTCTCCAAGGACTTCAAGTCAGAGGAGATAGCCTCAGCGGCCTCTTGAGCAGCAAGCCGAGCTTCGCGCCTTTGCGCGACAAGATGTGTGAGCCGCTCATCAGCTAAAGACGCCGGGTCGGAACGATGGAGATGGCACCACTCCTCTACGTCCTTCTCAAGGTTATCCACCAGGAGTTCTGTAACGCCCCGATCCCACGGATACGGAGACGTCACTGCTACGTATATACGTAGGTCAGAAAATGCCCCCACGCATATACGCTAAGCAATAAGTACAACAAGAATCAGAGTACACGACAAAGCGTGATATCCATACATATGCCAACATAAAAGTACAAGTACAAGTCATCACAAAATATGATAAAATATTACACATTACATGTATCTTTTATCACAACCAAGTTCAAAAGCAAAAGATACAACATAAACACAAAATGCTCACGAGTAGGATGAAGATCCCGTGAGCCAAAAAGAGAGATCTGGCACAAGGACTGGAGCTAATCAGCCTGCTCACTAAAGAAAGCTCGATCTTCTGTGGATGGCTCCACTTCGATCCAAGCTTCAGAACCTGAATATGCAAATCCAAGGGGTCAAGACCTCATAACAATAATCAGGCTACAGCCAAATGGCATAAGAGACATAAATAAGTAAGGGGGAACAGTAAGATAAATATCAATCAGTAGGTAATGAAAGCATAAAGTGTAAGAGTCTGAATACAATAGATCCACCGTTAATGTCTTATTATTATTACTTGTCTTACTATGATATCTAGCTATGTGACCCAGCGTCCCAGCGCACATAGATCCATATCCTAGTAAAGTAAGGTTGTTATTGGAAACCAGCGGTTTATCGACGAACTATGTTTACAGTGGGTCCCGTGCATGCCCGGACCACGGTCCAGGGTGTTCCGTTGCTTGGTAACGGAACCAGCCGCAAGGCCTAACAGGAGGGACTTATGTATGCCCTTAGTCATGACAGTATTCAGGAAGAGGGAGCAAGCACTCCCCTCGGTCCCCTGGAGGCCCTCAGGTTAGACCGGAATATGATTGTACAATATACCTAATGCCACTGTAAACACGAACACATATCGATATCCGTATGTTTCCCCCCGACCCATATGTAAGTTGGTCCATTTTATACGAAAGTCAAGTGTATCATGCTTGGTTCAAGTGATGGCATGATAAGTGGTGATATTCATATTTAATAAGTTATGAAGCGATGATATGTAATAACAAGTCATGAAGTAATATGAGGTAATGTCCATCAAGTAACATGTCATGTAGTACCAGTTATGAAGCATGAACAGGAATAATATGTCACACATGTATCAAAGGTAAAATCCAAATTCAGATAGGAAATCAACTAAGTCAGACATTCAGAATTAGTCGACTAGGTGGAAGGATTAGTCGACTAATAGGGGTCTTAAGTCGACTAACAGTCTAGATGAGTCGACTAAAACTGGGTTCCAGAGAGTTGTAATTCTGTTTCAGGAAAAGTTAGTCGACTAGGGTTGTAAGGGTAGTCGACTAACAGGGAACTACTAGTCGACTAACGGATACTTAAGTCGACTAAGTCTGTGATATAGAGAGTTGATGTTTTATTTCAGGAAAACAGGAGTCGACTAGGGAGGAATGGGTAGTCGACTAGGGGTCCTAAGTCGACTAATATTTTGGATGAGTCGACTGGAACCGAGAGTTGGGTTTCTGGTTCAGGAAAGATTAGTCGACTATTAATAAGGATAAGTCGACTAGAACTGTGTTTCCAGAGAAGTTATGTTTCAGAACAGGTGGGTTAGTCGACTAATTCCTAGGTTAAGTCGACTAATCGGGGAAAAAACTGGGTACGAATTAGGGTTTTGTTGGTTGTGTTGATGGTCTAAAAATACGATTCTTATGGCACAAGTGTACATGAATTGACAACACAAGTATATAAAGAAGTTGTCTAGTCTTGGTGAGTAAAAATACTCACAAGGATTGGTTATGTGAAGCTTGATCCAAGGTGATAAATCCGACGAAGAGAGAGATGATCTCCAATCCAAAAGAAGTGGCTTGATTGAGGTTGAAGATGAAGATCTTGTTGATGCTTGAGATGGAGATGAAGAAGACCTAGGTGCTTTTGGAGTTAGGGTTTGAGTTTGAGATGGAGAAGGAAGAGGTGAGGGCTACTTCTTTGGTGGAATGAAGAAAAAGGAAAAGAAATGTAAGGGATATGTTTATATAGGATTTTGATTTTGTAAAGGAGGTGTAAATAAGGTAATTGAGAGGGGGTTTTGTGTAAATAGGGGAGGGGATGAGTGTCCCTCTTCTTGGCCACTTGGCCGGCCATGGGAGAGAGAGAGAGAGAGATGCATTAAATGAGGAAGTAGGTGGGAGTTGGTGAAATTTGGAGAAAGTGGAATTATTGAAAAATTGGAAAATGGAAAAGCTTGTGGTTGTGGAGGAAGGAAGGAAATTAAGAAAAAGGAAAAAGGAAAAGAAATTATAAATGAAAATATTTTCTCTTGGATTTAAATTTAAAAATGTTGAAAAGACAATTTTCCAGGTTTAAGTCGAAGATGCGGGAAACATTTCGGAAAATACCGAAATCGCCCGAAATTCAAGTATCTCGGAACGACTCGTAAATTTTACTAAAAATCAAGAATATTATTTTAAGACTCATGGTGAAATTCGTTTGGAGAAATAATTTATAGTTTTAAAACTAAAAATCCCGGAATCAGTTATCTACCGACTCCGTTGGAATTTTCATAAATTCATAAAATTCTCAGAAAAAGTATTTAGATAGAAAATATGATTCTAAGAAATAAAGTCTAAAGGACCTTCTAGAAATTCCTAACTCTTTGTGAATTAAAAATCCGAGAATCGATCAGCGGCACTGGTCGACACCGGTTTTGAAAATATTTAATTAAATTCAGGAAAATTCCAGAAAATTATAGAAAATATATAATATTGGAAAGTGATTTTTAAAACTGAAATCGGTCAAATACAGGAAGTAAATCGAAAAATACGATCGAAAAACTGAATACGCAACTAAGTACGTATTCCGGGAACGGGGTATTACAATCCATCCACCTTACAAAAATTTCGTCCTCGAAATTTCATAAAGTGAAAGGTGACGGTAAGGAAGGATAACAGGAAGTGAAAGGCAGCAATAAAGAAGGATGAGAAGAAAGAGTTTTACCAATCAAGATGTGAAGAGTTGCGGATAACGCTCACGGATAACATCCTCTCGTTCCCACGTGGCCTCTCCTGGTGCATGTCTGTTCCAAGACACCAACACTAAAGGTATGGCTTTATTCTTCAATGACTTGACACTTCTGTCCAAAATGGCCATCGGTTGCTCTTGGTATGACAAATCCGGTTGAAGTTCCAGTTCGGAGTGATCCAGGATATGACTATCATCCTTCACATACTTCCTCAGCTGTGATACGTGGAATACATTGTGAACTCCGTCCAAAGATGGCGGTAACGCCAACCTGTAAGACACATCTCCCACTCGGTCCAAGATCTCGAATGGGCCGATATATCTCGGACTAAGCTTCCCACGAGTACCGAACCGGATTACTCCTTTGTAGGTGATATCTTCAAAAACACATGATCCCCTGTCTGGAATTCCAATGGCCTTCTCAGTGTGTCTGCCCAACTCTTCTGCCGACTCTGAGCTGCCCTGAGGTGATCTCTGATAATCCTGACTTTCTCTGTTGTCTGAATCAGGATCTCCGGCCCAAAAGTCTCCTCTCACCGACTTCATCCCAACAAATCGGTGACCTACACTTCCTTCCATATAATGCTTCAAATGGTGCCATCTTGATACTTGCCTGATAGCTGTTATTATAAGAAAATTCAGCCAAATGAAGATGGTCTTCCCATGATCCCTGGAATTCAATCATGCAGGCCCGCAACATATCTTCAAGAATCTGGATAGTCCTCTCAGATTGTCCGTCTGTCTGAGGATGATATGAAGTACTGAATTTCAGACGAGTCCCTAGACTTTCTTGGAGGCTTTCCCAGAAATGAGATCTGAATCTGGTGTCTCTGTCTGATACAATACTAACTGGAACTCCATGCAGACGAACTATCTCCTTCATGTACTTGTCTGCCAGAACCTCTGTTGTCTGACCTACCCTGAATGGTATGAAGTGAGCTGATTTGGTGAGGCGATCAATGATTACCCACACAGCATTATTACCTTTAGGACTGCGAGGCAATGCCGTGACAAAATCCATGGTGATGTGCTCCCACTTCCACTCAGGTATCGATAAAGGTTGTAGAAGTCCAGCTGTCCTCTGATGCTCTATCTTTATCTGCTGACAAACCAAGCACTTGGCAACATACTGGGCTATCTCCCTCTTCATAGCATTCCACCAAAACTGCTTCTTCAAGTCTTGGTACATCTTGTTTCCCCCTTGGTGTATGGAATATGCTGAACTGTGTGCTTCTGCTAGAATCTTCTGTCGAACTTCTCCTTGGGGAACACAAATCCTGCTACCAAAATATAATGCACCATCCGGATGAATACTGATATCAGTCCTCAATCCAGCCTCTACTTGAGCTCGGAATTGCTGTAATCTGGGGTCTTCCTTTTGAGCTTCCTTGATCTCATCTATCAATGTTGACTGAATCTGCAAGGTCATGAACTGTCCTGCCTTATCAACTCCTTGTACCAACATTAAGTCCAATCTGATGATGTCTTGAATCAACTCCTTCTGCTGAGTAAGTTGAACAAGCACTCTATTCTCTGGCTTCCTGCTCAGTGCATCCGGTACTGTATTGACCTTGCCTGGATGATATTGCAAGTCTATATCATAGTCCGCCATCAACTCCAGCCACCGCCTCTGCCTCATGTTCAACTCCTTCTGTGAGAAAATATACTTGAGGCTCTTGTGATCCGTGTATATCAACACCTTATCTCCCAGAAGATAATGCCTCCAGATCTTCAAGGCAAAAATAACAGCTGCTAGTTCCAAGTCATGAGTTGGGTAATTCCGCTCATGAGTCTTCAGTTGCCTGGATGCATAGGCTATGACATGATCATGTTGCATAAGTACACACCCCAGGCCTTTTCCTGATGCATCACTGAATATGACCATCCCTCCTCTTCCTGAGGGAGTCCTCAAGATTGGAGCTGAAATGAGTCTCTGCTTCAGTTGCTCAAAAGCTGCAGTACATTCCTCTGTCCATATGTACCTTTCTCCTTTCCGGGTGAGCTTGGTCAACGGGGCTGCAATCCTAGAGAAATCTTGGACAAAGCGTCGGTAATATCCGGCTAGTCCCAGAAAACTCTTAATCTCAGTCACCGTCCTCGGAATTGGCCAATCCTTCACTGCCTGGACTTTGCTGGGGTCAACTGAAATTCCTTCTGCTGAAACTATGTGTCCAAGGAAGGCCATACTGTCCAACCAAAAGTCACACTTGCTTCTCTTAGCATGAAGCTGCTCCTGCTGGAGAGTCTGCAATACAATCCTCAAGTGTTCTGCATGCTCCCTGTTGCTCTTTGAATAGATCAAGATGTCATCTATAAAAACAACTACAAACTGATCCAAATAGGGCGAGAACACTCTGTTCATCAAATCCATGAAAACTGAAGGGGCATTGGTGACTCCGAAAGGCATAACTAGAAACTCATAGTGGCCATAACGGGTCCTGAATGCCGTCTTCGGAATATCCTCCTTCCTCACCCTTAGCTGATGGTAACCCGACTGTAAATCTAATTTAGAGAATACTCGGGCTCCATGAAGCTGATCAAACAAATCATCAATCCTTGGTAAGGGATACTTGTTCTTGATGGTAACTTTGTTCAATTCTCTATAATCAATACAAAGTCTCTTACCACCATCCTTCTTGTTTGCCAATAATACTGGAGCTCCCCATGGTGAAGTACTTGGTCGAATCAATCCCTTATTAGAGTATTCCTGCAGCTGCTTCTTCAAAATCTCTAACTCCGTAGGTGCCATCCTGTACGGAGCCTTGGATATAGGAGCTGTTCCAGGCACAGTATCAATAGAAAACTCAACCATCCTTTCAGGTGGCAGTCCTGAGATCTCAGCAAACACTCCTGGAAATTCATCCCACACTGGCACTCCCTTCAGAACCTCCGAAGTAGTCAACCGAGTCTTTCTCTTAGCAGACTTCACTTCTCCACTGAATTGGAACTCCGGTTGAAGAGGGATCCTGAAAATAATCTTCTTCTCCCTACAATCAATAACTGCATGGTACTGACTGAGCCAGGTCATGCCTAAGATTACGTCGTACCCTTTGGTGTCTAGTACGAGCATATCTATGGCCAAGGTCTTATCACAAAGTTCTACTGGACAATCAGTACAAACTCTAGAAGATACGACTGCTCCATTCCCAGTACTAATATCCCATTTGTGGTCTAAAGATCTAACAGGTATAGAATGCAATGCCACAAAATGGTCTGAGATAAAACAATGGGAAGCACCGGAATCAAAGAGAGCGAGGACAGGTTTAGAATGAACTCTGATGGTACCTGTTATCACCTCCTCAGAAGTCTCTGCCTCTGCTGCTGACAAATTGAAAGCTTGACCCCTTCCACGCCCTGCAGCAGTCCTAGCTCCTCTCTGGACTGGGCGAACAGCTTGCTGTGGAGGAGGGGGAGGAACTCTCCTGATCATCGGTCCCTGATTCCTCTGCCCCTGTGGCCCTGGAAGTGCTCTCTGTCCATTCGGTCCCTGAAGTGCAGGTAGAGCTTGATTGGTAATCCCCATTCTCCTGTGTGGACAGGCTTCAATGGAATGGTCTCGGGAACCACACACCAAGCATAATCCATTTGCCCTTCGGCAATTCTGCTGAGAATGACCCGATTTCTGGCAAAAGTTGCAGATAGGACCTGATTGAGCCATCTGGTAAGGAGCTGGTCTGAATGGTTGCCTGGCCTGAACCTTAGCTGCTCTGTATGGGCCTCCTCTTCCCATTGGTGGAAACGGCCTCTTCATGGCCTGATTCCTCATCTGGTTCACTTGCTTCTTCTCTAGCCCACGCTCCACCTCTCGAGCTATGGTGAGAACTTCTGAATAAGTCTTCAGCTGCTGGGGCATTAGGAAAACTTGGATGTCCATCTGCAAGCCCTGCTGAAACCTACTAGCCCGCTTCTCCTCATCAGTTACCATGTACGGAGCAAAGCGGCTAAGTCTGAGAAATTTCGCGGCATACTCATCCACGGATCTATTCTCTTGCTGAAGTCTGATGAACTGCTCTTCCATGTCCTTCTGAGCAGTGGCAGGGAAGAATCTGCTGTAAAAGCTCTTGGAGAATGTGTCCCAGGTGACAGGCTTCTCCAATCTGGCCTCCTCAGCTAGCCACCAAGTTCTGGCTATATCATTCAATTGAATCTTAGCAACCTCCACCTGATTCTCCTTAGGAACTCGAGCTGCATTCAACAAGTCTGTGGTGTCCGTCAGCCATTGCTCAGCATCCAGGGGTTTCTCTTCACCCGTGAATATGGCTGGTTGCAGCCGTCTGAAGTCCGAAATATTTCCCGGCCTCTGTTCCTTTGGAGTTGCCAATTCTTGCCGAAGAAGTTTAGTCTGTTGTTGCTGATTCTCCATCATCGTCTGAATGACCCTCAGAATGTCCACATTCTCTCCCGCGGGTCCATTCGATGCTTGTCCGGAATGGTTTCGTCCCGTCCTTCTCTCCATACCGAATTGGGATAAGATAACTGGAATTTGGAAACAAATGGAAGGAGTTTAGGACACAAGGAAAGGAGTCAAGAAGGGATCAAGAAGGACTGGATAACTTTGTACATTGTAGTTGGCAATAGCAAATTACTGGAATTTGCTGCTTGATTGTACTATAGGTGTGAGAGCCTAGGCTCTGATACCAACCTGTAACGCCCCGATCCCACGGATACGGAGACGTCACTGCTACGTATATACGTAGGTCAGAAAATGCCCCCACGCATATACGCTAAGCAATAAGTACAACAAGAATCAAAGTACACGACAAAGCGTGATATCCATACATATGCCAACATAAAAGTACAAGTACAAGTCATCACAAAATATGATAAAATATTACACATTACATGTATCTTTTATCACAACCAAGTTCAAAAGCAAAAGATACAACATAAACACAAAATGCTCACGAGTAGGATGAAGATCCCGTGAGCCAAAAAGAGAGATCTGGCACAAGGACTGGAGCTAATCAGCCTGCTCACTAAAGAAAGCTCGATCTTCTGTGGATGGCTCCACTTCGATCCAAGCTTCAGAACCTGAATATGCAAATCCAAGGGGTCAAGACCTCATAACAATAATCAGGCTACAGCCAAATGGCATAAGAGACATAAATAAGTAAGGGGGAACAGTAAGATAAATATCAATCAGTAGGTAATGAAAGCATAAAGTGTAAGAGTCTGAATACAATAGATCCACCGTTAATGTCTTATTATTATTACTTGTCTTACTATGATATCTAGCTATGTGACCCAGCGTCCCAGCGCACATAGATCCATATCCTAGTAAAGCAAGGTTGTTATTGGAAACCAGCGGTTTATCGACGAACTATGTTTACAGTGGGTCCCGTGCATGCCCGGGACCACGGTCCAGGGTGTTCCGTTGCTTGGTAACGGAACCAGCCGCAAGGCCTAACAGGAGGGACTTATGCATGCCCTTAGTCATGACAGTATTCAGGAAGAGGGAGCAAGCACTACCCTCGGTCCCCTGGAGGCCCTCAGGTTAGACCGGAATATGATTGTACAATATACCTAATGCCACTGTAAACACGAACACATATCGATATCCGTATGTTTCCCCCCGACCCATATGTAAGTTGGTCCATTTTATACGAAAGTCAAGTGTATCATGCTTGGTTCAAGTGATGGCATGATAAGTGGTGATATTCATATTTAATAAGTTATGAAGCGATGATATGTAATAACAAGTCATGAAGTAATATGAGGTAATGTCCATCAAGTAACATGTCATGTAGTACCAGTTATGAAGCATGAACAGGAATAATATGTCACACATGTATCAAAGGTAAAATCCAAATTCAGATAGGAAATCAACTAAGTCAGACATTCAGAATTAGTCGACTAGGTGGAAGGATTAGTCGACTAATAGGGGTCTTAAGTCGACTAACAGTCTAGATGAGTCGACTAAAACTGGGTTCCAGAGAGTTGTAATTCTGTTTCAGGAAAAGTTAGTCGACTAGGGTTGTAAGGGTAGTCGACTAACAGGGAACTACTAGTCGACTAACGGATACTTAAGTCGACTAAGTCTGTGATACAGAGAGTTGATGTTTTATTTCAAGAAAACAGGAGTCGACTAGGGAGGAATGGGTAGTCGACTAGGGGTCCTAAGTCGACTAATATTTTGGATGAGTCGACTGGAACCGAGAGTTGGGTTTTCTGGTTCAGGAAAGATTAGTCGACTATTAATAAGGATAAGTCGACTAGAACTGTGTTTCCAGAGAAGTTATGTTTCAGAACAGGTGGGTTAGTCGACTAATTCCTAGGTTAAGTCGACTAATCGTGGGAAAAACTGGGTACGAATTAGGGTTTTGTTGGTTGTGTTTGATGGTCTAAAAATACGATTCTTATGGCACAAGTGTACATGAATTGACAACACAAGTATATAAAGAAGTTGTCTAGTCTTGGTGAGTAAAAATACTCACAAGGATTGGTTATGTGAAGCTTGATCCAAGGTGATAAATCCGACGAAGAGAGAGATGATCTCCAATCCAAAAGAAGTGGCTTGATTGAGGTTGAAGATGAAGATCTTGTTGATGCTTGAGATGGAGATGAAGAAGACCTAGGTGCTTTTGGAGTTAGGGTTTGAGTTTGAGATGGAGAAGGAAGAGGTGAGGGCTACTTCTTTGGTGGAATGAAGAAAAAGGAAAAGAAATGTAAGGGATATGTTTATATAGGATTTTGATTTTGTAAAGGAGGTGTAAATAAGGTAATTGAGAGGGGGTTTTGTGTAAATAGGGGAGGGGATGAGTGTCCCTCTTCTTGGCCACTTGGCCGGCCATGGGAGAGAGAGAGAGAGAGAGAGATGCATTAAATGAGGAAGTAGGTGGGAGTTGGTGGAATTTTGGAGAAAGTGGAATTATTGAAAAATTGGAAAATGGAAAAGCTTGTGGTTGTGGAGGAAGGAAGGAAATTAAGAAAAAGGAAAAAGGAAAAGAAATTATAAATAAAAATATTTTCTCTTGGATTTAAAATTTAAAAATGTTGAAAAGACAATTTTTCAGGTTTAAGTCGAAGATGCGGGAAACATTTCGGAAAATACCGAAATCGCCCGAAATTCAAGTATCTCGGAACGACTCATAAATTTTACTAAAAATCAAGAATATTATTTTAAGACTCATGGTGAAATTCGTTTGGAGAAATAATTTATAGTTTTAAAACTAAAAATCCCGGAATCAGTTATCTACCGACTCCGTTGGAATTTCATAAATTCATAAAATTCTCAGAAAAAGTATTTAGATAGAAAATATGATTCTAAGAAATAAAGTCTAAAGGACCTTCTAGAAATTCCTAACTATTTGTGAATTAAAAATCCGAGAATCGATCAGCGGCACTGGTCGACACCGGTTTTGAAAATATTTAATTAAATTCAGAAAAATTCCAGAAAATCATAGAAAATATATAATATTGGAAAGTGATTTTTAAAACTGAAATCGGTCAAATACAGGAAGTAAATCGAAAAATACGATCGAAAAACTGAATACGCAACTAAGTACGTATTCCGGGAACGGGGTATTACAAGTTCCAGAGCAGAAGCCTGGTGATACCCCTCAAAGTCCCGGATACACTCAATGCCACGGGAGAGGACCATCTTCAGCTTCGAGAATGGCACAGGCGAGCCCTTCAAGACTAGACTGATAGTCTGCTCCAAACTGTTATAGAAGCTGTCGACCAGATTACCGATGAAGTCATTCTCAGCTTCATCAACCCTTGAGACAACCTCGGAGCAATCTACCATCCTAGTCGACACCGCCGCAGAAGAAGAAGCGGGAACATCGGCCGCAGCAGGACAAGCCAAAGGTGACCTCGGCGGAGTCCTCAGCGACACCAGCACGTCAGCCACCGCGGAGGTAGGACTGGCAACTACCGCTGGAGCAACAGGCTCAACCACCTGAGTTGGGGAGGCAGGGCTGGTGATCACCCTCAACTCCATACTCGCCGGCATCTCACTCGGGAGTAAAGGCATCTGTGGGACTGTCGTCTCCATAACCCCCGACCTCTCAGTTGTCATGGGCTGATAAGAGGGGAGGTCGCCATACAGCGCGTCCAACACAGCAGCATCCGCCGCGGTCAAAGCACTCGATTCGCCCTCTAACCTTTTAGGAGGACCCTCCGCTTCTTTCGAAGCTGATGCACCTTGGGGACGAATACCTGCAACAAAACCAAGGTCAAAAAGGAGACGCAGCAAACAGGCGAAGACCAAGAGATCGTAGTCATAACCGAAGGCCGATGTCACCTCGTCAGCCACATCGGAATCCAAGGGTCCCATCGGAAAGTTCTTACCAGACTCGACGTAAATGGCCGGCCCGCTCTCGCCCGTCGAGTCCCCTGCAGACCACTCAACAGAGCTTGATTCCACAGGACTTCCTTTGGAGGTCCCAACACCCGAAGGACCGACATCAGCTGCGCCACTCCCAGACTCTTGCGAGTGAGCGGAAGAGCTGGCTGCAGCCCTATAGGTGAACAGGGGATCGTAGTGTTCCCCTTGCTCTCCAACGGCCTCAGCTCCTGCAACAAAAAGCAAATGATGAGTTATTTAAAGTGCGTTGAAGGCATATTAGATGGGGCCAATCTTACCAGTAGTCGGTTCAGCAACCGACGGCTCAGCCACTAATGGAGCAGCAGAAGGAAGCGCAGTAGAGGGTTCGCCCTCTACCACAATTGTAGGAGCATGGCGACGGGGCTTCTTCGCCAATGACTTCCTACGGGATCCACTCCCACGTTTCCTCTTGAAGTGGACACCAGAATCCTCTTCTTCCACTTCTTCCACATGTCGTGGGGGAGCTGTCCCCACTACACCAGAACCGGCTTCACGAGTATCGGCTTCATGGGCATCAGCCCTCGTCTCTGCCTCAAAGCGAGGGCTCCCCGCATCAGAAGCCTCGCTGTCATCTGCAGCGATGAACTCCTCTATGCTAGGAACACGGACTCGTTTGCCCTCCTTCTTATCAGAAGCCTTCTGCCTCATCCGATGAGAAATTAACTTCACACCCGAACGGTTGGCATTAAACCCAGCAGGTGTGGAGTTCGAAGCTGCATACCATTGGCAGAAACACAGGGTCGTCCAAAGGCCGGGATCCCTCAGCGGCGTGCGTAGCCACGCTCCAGTGCCATCCGCGGTGAAGAACCGCCAAGCACGAGCCCCATCAATGAGGCTCCCTATGAAAGCCAGGTCCGGATTGGGGTTGCCCACATACAATTGGTCATACCCAAATTGGCGGGCAAACCGGCTCGGGACGTAGGGCTCCAGGTAGCAGGTATCCCCACTCCTGTACAGCAAATGCGAGGGCCGGATACAGACCAGCCACTCGAAAACACCCCGATTCATGGGAGACCGACCTGACTCCACATCATGGAATTCCTCGTTGTATCCTGCACCCCGCAGGCGAGGAAAACAACGGAACAGGCTATAAGCGTCATAACGACGCACTAACTTACGGGCCTCGGCCACATAAGTTTTCTGCCACGAACGGCCTTCAAAGCGATGGAAAAGCGCCGTTTGAACACCCTGCGGAGGGTCTTCCCCAGCTCCAATCAAACTGGGGCAGTGCAAGGCGAACCACGCCATCAAGTAGGTGTATGGTAAACCTACCCTAGGATTGGGTCCGTCACAAGGCAGGACGGCACCCTTCCCTCGCCTTGACGCCATTGGCCTGCAGAAAGCCTCCGTCAGTGCACGAAGGCCCCTCTGAATACAACACACATGGCCGGGAGAAGACCCAAACGGTGGCCATGGACCAAGCGGACGGCAGGCAGCAGCACATTCGGGTGGACGATGTCACCCGAAGAAGAAGGCACGACACACTTCTTTAACCAGATGGTTAAGAAGCCGGCCAGCAACGCCTTGCGAGACATAGGCCGACGGGCCTGATGGTGGAAGCTCCGAAGAACATCACCCTTCCCGAAAGAACCATCATCTTCTGCCACGACGATGTCCTTTTCAGCATGCACCTCCATCCTTGCCAAGATGTCTTCTTCAGCAACTCCGTAATGAGCTGCCTCAGGCGCACTAGTCATATCCGGGAACAAGTAGTTCCCCCAGCTCTTCAAGCTCTTCGAGCTACCCTTGCCACCAGTGTGGATGCTGGAACAAATGTGCAAGTGGCACATCAATTCCCGATATGTCTCAAGCAAAGCAGGCTCTTGCTTCTCCAGGAGAGCCAACTCTGCCTCACAGGGAAAGTACTCTTCGTACGGAAGAGACCCGAAGGGCAAAGCAGAGATCTCCCGCATCTCGTGCAGGGCCATGCCCAACTCACCAACTGGGGTGAAGAAAGCCCGAGGCTGAGCAGTACAACTCAAGGATGGCGTAGAAGCACGCCACCTTCATCTCAATGCCGTAGCAGGTCGCCCTGACGGCCTCATGGAGGTTTAACCTCTCTAAGTCCCCCTCAAAATGAGTGAGGATATAGTTGGTCAACTCCGCCCACCACGACCTAGGAGGGTGGACCCAACCGGGAGTCCTGAAATCGGTGGCAGGGTAGTTCCCGTCAACTTCGCAGAACTGAGCGCCAAAGGTCGGCGCCGCAGCTGGGTTCTCTCCTACTGGAAGGTCCCGCGATACCTTCCCAGGGTATAGCCCCATTATGCTACGAGGATGGCCCGCCCTCGAATAGCCGGACTGGAATGTCAACCTCCCGACACTTACAGACTCGGCATTTGGCTCACGCCCCACGCCATCTTCCGAGCCTGAGTCACGCTCGCGAAAGAAGACAAAACAAAATGCCGCTTAGTGGACGGGAGATAGAATCTCTCGCCGTCCAACTGGAAGATCCACTGGCCCTCACCGGCCTGCAGCTGGCGATCGGGATCAGGTGCAGCATCCCGAACATGAAGTCAGGCTTTCTGTAAGCCTGACGGTCGATATCTTCAAGCGGAGCCGTAGTCAAGATGCTCCGCATGGCCTGCGGACGACCGTCCTGGATGAGCGTATCCCGTACAAGGGAGCTCGGCTCGCTGAACAATGAAGCCTGCCCATAGAACTGCAGGCTGATGTTTCCGCCTGCTCGACTGGCTAGACCGAACAGACTGTTCTGGAGGCCGGAGGCGTAATGTACTGCAAAAACAGAAATGAGCTATGATTAGTTCACCAATCAAGTGGATGCGAAAGCATAAAAATTCACTAAGGCATAGCCTCGCCCAGCAAGCAGGGCCTGCAAGGCGATAGCTTTGAAAAAGCTTCACTTCATGGATAAGACTGCATCTTTGCAGAAAATATCCAAAGCGCCAACTTCGCTTAAAGCAGGAAGTGGCATAGCCCTAAGGGCTGACGTCATCAAAAGGACATCATGGTCGACAGTCGTCCTTCGTGGCCACGACTGAAGGAACAGACCCATATCCTGTTCCTCAACAGGATGGAGACTGCCCAAGCAATGGCTTCCTACGGAAGCCTAAAAGAAGAACTGTTCAGTTCTTATTTCCCTGGTGCAAGGAAAATAGGGAAGTTCAGGGAAACGAGTTCCCTAATGAGGATAGATCCCATTCGATCGTCCTAAATAGCCAAATGGCTGGCTCCAAAGGAAAAGAGACCTCGGTCTCCAATCAGACAGGAAAATTCCTTACCGGTGACTGGTCGCTCGATGACCGGAGGAGGAAGGCCCTCCGCCGCAGAAGTCGCTGCTTCCTTACCCGCTCGTCTTTTGGGCGCCATTAAGAACTGCAAAAGTTCTCGAAGTACTCTGAAGTAAAGGAGGAAGAAGGAGAGGAAAAGACAGAAATTTCTCTGAAAAAAGGAGATCTTTTCCATGTTCAGCCGATCGGGCTTTTATAGGCCAATCAGCGCCTGAAACGAGGCCTCGAAAAAGGGCCCATGCCGCCGTTTCGAATTAATTCGAAACAGCGCCCGAAGCGCCTTCCCGAGAAGCGCCGATTCAACTCTACTAAGAGTTAAACTTCGCACTAGTGCAAAAGTGCGGACTTCGCACACTCCTTCAAGGGCTTCGCCGAGAGGCCTACCTTAGCCCTCTAAAAAGCGTGCTGCTCGTGGTACACACCAGTCTCGCGAAGATCATTCGAAGGAAAGACTATGCCCTTAGCTCCGCACACAGTCCAGCCCAGCAATGGCCGAACTCCCAATGAAAGCAAGCAAAAATCAAATGAACAAGAGATGAACTTTCATTGATAGAAAGGGTACATTTGATATTACATCAAAGTTGTGTTTTATATAACACACCAAGTTGCCTAAAAAGGTCATTTGCATAAAAGGCATACAAGCGGTTTTACTTGCTCCCAGGCCAGACCAACGGGACAGGAAGGGCCTTCCTCCTGCATAAGACCATAATCAGTGGTGCCGCAAGGACACGGTCATTTTTCTCCACAAAAATGGCAGATCTTGCTAGGCCATTTTTGTTGAAGCCTGGCAATAAAAACCTATCGCCGCCAACACGATAGATCACGTATAATGGGAATTGGCAGTGGTACCAGTAATCTAACAGGCGCGATATCCGCTTTCCTGAAGTGGACCGCCCCAAAGGGCCACCAAAGTTGAAAGTCGGCAGTGATGCTGGCGATCCCACAGGCGACGCCCATTATCTTGAAGCGGATCCTCTCCGATAAAGGCGACGGCCAGCCTCACCTCAGAACGAATCATCTCGGATAAGAGGCTACCAACAGCCCCTGGGACGCGCATCCGCTGCCCCGAATTGTTCCTCCTGCTTAAAAGTAAAGCTTCAACCGGGAAGCATAAGGCAATTTCATGGTTTCTTCCATCAAGTTACCAGACTGGCAAACATAGCTCACTGCAAGGCAAATTGGAGCAAGTTAACAGTCAAGCACAAAAAAAGCCGCAAAGATATTAAGTCAGATTCTTGGGCGGCAAAGCAATCCGACTTCAGCAGAGGACAAGCTCCGCCTGCACAGCAACTAATGGACTAGCTCAGCAAACGCCAAGTCCTAGCCTCACCTCTATGGCAAAGTCAGACACAGTCTCAACATTCACCAATATGGCAAAGACTGGCTCAACCTTTGAAGAGACCAAGTCCTAAGTTCTGCCTGTGTAGCGGACTCAACTTGCAATGATCTTTCTGTGATCAAGTCAGAATGATAGCTTCACTGGGAAGCTATGCCAAAATTCTTCTCCGCAGATCAGCCAAGTGCAAGATGAAGATCAAGGAAAGCTAATCCCTGAAGCAGCTGTCAAAGGGAGATGAATCCCCTAAAATCGGTGAAGTCGTTGAACGATCAAGACTTACTGGTCCTTGGCCGGTTAGACAACCAGAGTGGGCTTTCCCACTAATTCAGAGATCTGAGTATCTCTCACAACCAAGAGAAGAGAAGGAAGGCAAAACATTTCTCTTCAGAGGACCTCAAGTGTCCTATTTATAGGCCCCATGGCCTGAGCACTCTCACCCCAAGCGTGGAAGCACGAGCGCATTCAAGGCATTTATTGCGCCTTGATGGAAGGGACGGTTTCCCCTTGGAACCGTGCAAAGGGAGAAAACGTCTCCCTCATAAAAGGCACTTATGGCGCCTTGAAGAAAGGGAGTATCCTCCTTGGAAACGTGCAAATCGGAGAACATCTCCCTCGATTGGCGCGAAAGAAGGAATGATCCTCCTCGTAACCGCCCCACGGCAGTTGGCTTTGAAAAGGCAACAGGAGTTCCAAAGCGAACTTATTTCTTGGAAGCCCAGATGCGGAGCTACCCCGACGCGAAGCTACTCGCGGACCAGTGCAATTCTTCGGCGAATTCATCCCAAAGCCGGATTGAAGGCGAAGCTGAACTCAACCATCATGGCGACGTTCATACTCCACATACTATCACAGCAGTTCAAAGTGTTTGGAGTCTGAGCTATTGCAGACTCTCGAAAACTTTGAAGGGGGTCTTCTTGTTGACACTTAAAAAAGACAAGATTCTCATTGGTCCGAACGATGTCTAAACTTGTTGACATTTACAAAAGACAAGGGACAGACAAGCTGAAGACCAGTTTCCACCCACCTCCAAGGGACAGGGAAGCAACTTGGACTCCACTGATCTAGCAAGCAGAACAGTGAACCCGGATTATTTCTAAACAGACCTCAGCAGGTCTAAGATGCTAGCATTTAGCATTACATTAGCCCAAGGAGATAGCCTCGTTTGAGAGGCTAGCATCAT
Source organism: Agave tequilana (assembly GCA_038442645.1). Classification (NCBI taxonomy): domain Eukaryota; kingdom Viridiplantae; phylum Streptophyta; class Magnoliopsida; order Asparagales; family Asparagaceae; genus Agave; species Agave tequilana. Next base: position 98,934 of record JAVJIF010033826.1, read on the forward strand.
CCAGAGCATCGCCAGGAAGCTAACTGTTAGCTTCGCGAAAAGCCTCTTTTCGGACCTCGCCAAGAGTTGCCTCTAGCTCCGCTATGAGCTTCAAAGCGGGCAGCTCCGTTGTCAACCTTTGACCAATCAAATCTCCTGATGAGATCGGATCCAATCTGATCAAATCCAATTAGGATTCAAATATGGCAGGTGATTGCCGCAATCTCTTGACTCTCTTGAAACGAGTAAGAGGATCAGAGAAAATCCTCCAACGATATGGAAAGGATCGAAACAAATCGGAAAGATCAACCGACTTGCCAT